>RQTK01001320.1:58647-112899 GCA_003991915.1 Elysia chlorotica
GTTTGGTGTGTGAAAGCACATAAAATTTTCAGACGTCCGTCTTGGGGTCCGTCCGCAATATAGCCTGTATAGTGTTGGTGTTGGACGTTAAACCAACCCAACCAAACCAACCTCAGTATCATATTAGTAACAAAAGTTCAGAAACTTTCAGCGATGACTTGAACGAAAGGTCTGGAAATGTGAAACTGATCAATATGTAGGATTTTCATACTTTGTTGAGTACAGTGTACGTACAGCCCCTCAGGCCGAGAGCGATGACTCCAACACAACCAGTACAGGTTTCGCGATGCACACGGCGTAACGGTTGACACAATCACGCCCCTAAGACATGCCTTGTGGTTTTCTGATCGTTTGTTAGCTTCGTAAGTCTAGGTTAGAGCTATGATTGGACACGGGTGCAATGATAACCCCTTATCTTTCGTCTTGGTTTTCGCTACGAGCCTCGTTGTCGCAAGACCTTTAGTTAGGGATGAGGGATTTCGATCCCGATAATGGATCGCACGATCTACCATTGGAAATTTAAAGTAATATAAAGATAAATTAATTAAACCTAAATTTATTAGTAGTAGTAGTAGTAGTAGTAGTAG
Organism: Elysia chlorotica; assembly: GCA_003991915.1. Classification (NCBI taxonomy): domain Eukaryota; kingdom Metazoa; phylum Mollusca; class Gastropoda; family Plakobranchidae; genus Elysia; species Elysia chlorotica. The sequence continues at coordinate 59,235 of RQTK01001320.1, forward strand.
TAGTAGTAGTAGTAGTAGTAGTAGTAGTAGTAGTAGTAGTAGTAGTAGTAGTAGTAGCTGGTTCCCATGCAATCAATGCTCCTACTGTATCTGGTGCTATGATCATCCCCACTCCATGCTCATGTACATGTCCATCTTCATGGCCTGAGTATATGATGGTCTCTCCACCTACCAATGTTCTCCTGTCAGCATCAGTCCATCTTGTCTCACACAGTCCCAGGATCTTCAGACTGTACTCTTTCATTTCTTTACTTACCTGGGCTATTCTGCCCGTTTCGTAAAGGGTCCGGATGTTCCAGGTCCCAATACGGGTTTTGGTTTTGGTCGTTAGGAGCACTGTCGGCAAACTAGCTTCCCGAAGGCTTTCACTAGCCTGCGTCATGGACTCTTCTGAAGAAGAAGTGTCTCCCTCAGCCAAATAGATAATATTTTATGTTGCATTGGTTTCTGTTACAAGATAGTTTTTACGGGACTGGGGTGTAAACCCAGTGCCCAACCTTCCTCCTTTACCCTGGCTTAGGACAGGCAAGTCACACAGCTTAGCTATGTTCCCTGGCGGAGTTAAGCACATTTCTATAGAGCGACGAAAACTGTTGCTTTTATTTCAAATTGTAAGATATTTTATCCGTGTAGGTTACTTCTTTTCACTGATTCCAGTTAGACCTACTATTACTTCTGTCTTTTTACTTTTTAAGTTATTTTTGTCCCTGCCCTTTTCTTTAACAATGTCCGGCAATCATTTAAAATCTTCACCTTTTGCGAATATTGACATATCTGAAGTTGTTGAGTCTTCCTCCTTTTGTGTGTGTGTGTGTTTTTTTTTTTTTTTTTTTTTTACACCCTTTCAATTCATGATTAGATTCTTTCACTGGAGAAAAGACCCGGTAAAAGTAGACGGTCTGTCTGAGTACTCTGACACATCTCTTTATGACTTGGGGTGAGCTGATTTGATTGTCCACCCGCGTCGCTACTGTTTGTCAAACGTGGGCAACCAACGGCTCACAATTACAGCAAAAAGATCCTACCCTTTGAAATGAAATGATACGGAGAGGTTTCGAAAATCTCATGGGCTGAGAAGATCCTAGGCGCAATGAAGGGATGTTCTAAAGAATGGGTCCTACGCTTCCAGCAAGTTGGTGGGAACAGGGTGAAAGAAGGTCTGTGTGTTGTTTCGCACGAAGGGCTGGTCCAACATCCAATACGAGGAAGAGTGTCAATGTGTGTTTTAGATCTAGTGGCACTGAGCGATATAAGTTTCAGCAAAAAATAGAGAATCATATTACAATCTGTATCATGTCTAAGTTGCACAAATTGTGATAAATCGGATAAACAAACGCGTATGGTCTGTACAGATTGTTTTAAAAGCGCTAAACAATAATTGCATTGACTTGACTTGACTTGACTTTTCCGCGATGTAGACCTTTTGGTCTGTTCGCGGTTCCTATTTAAATACTGAGTTTATTTGCAAGCGTGGCCGGTGTTTCTATGTGTACTAGTTTACATTTGGCATTCTGGTTCGTACATGCTTGGGCGGTTCTTCCACAATTTGTCCAATAAGCATAAAATAACGAAATAAGAAAATCATTGATCTAGTGGCACTGAGCGATATAAGTTTCAGCAAAAAATAGAGAATCATATTACAATCTGTATCATGTCTAAGTTGCACAAATTGTGATAAATCGGATAAACAAACGCGTACAGATTGTTTTAAACTCAGCGCTATGGACCAGTACACGGCACGTGTTAAGTCTGCTGCATGGAGATACTCCCCAATGGAGCTAGTTGCATACTTTTTTCAAAACGTGTAAGGCTAAAACCTGTTGCATGCCTGTCAAGTTCCAGTTTCACTTTCAGTTTAATTTTTATTTATAAATCAGTTTTCACGTTTTCAGAATCCACAAGGTTTGTATTTATTTACTTTTTATTGTTAATTGCTGTAGATCTAGGTTGAGTATGAGATTCAATCTAGATATATTGGTTTATCGATAGATCTTTCTAGTTCTAAATACACGTATAAAAAGGTTCTGTAAAGTAGATCTTATCCCAAAAAAATTTTTTTTTAACAGATTCAAGGTTTCATGGGCAAAACATCTATGGCCCCTAACTTGACTTCTCTAATCTGTTAGGGGTTGTTTTCACTGTTTTGGTACCTGCAGCCACGGCGTTGGGGAGGAGGAGTCTCAGAGGTTTCAAGATAATGTTAGATGATTGGGTGGAAGTTCAAAGAATATAAATCTTTCTTCAGACATTACTTTACATAGCTCCGACTCGCGCCACCTGTGATATGTATAGCTCAACGTACAGCTAACTGGAGGGTTTAGCAGGCTTATAAATATAAACATCTGGAACTTAGATTCTATGTACTGCACTTCTTCAGGGCATGTAGATTTGCTCTCTTTACAATTTTTCGGTTCAAGATCTCTTTCTCTCTACTCTACTGCATGCAGTCTCTAATGAGAAGGTTGTGGGGTTGCTCTTCACTCTGGCCATCACATTGTATTCAACTGGATGTATTGGTGTTTGAATAAAATTGCTGTGATAAGAAATTTCAATACGTCATTAAACATTTAAAAAATGGGAGTGATGAATTCATGAATAGAAATGACTTTAAAAGTTGTAAAACTTGAAAGATGAATGTCGTTTAATGTGAGTCTCACAGTGGATGAGTAAATGTTATTTATTCTACAAAGTCATATTATTTATTTAATTATTGGAGCCTTCTCATCATCTTATGTGTACAACATAAACAGTATTTGACAAAAAAATGTTTTCTCCTCAACTTATGATCTTTTTTACGTACGTGTAATTTTATTGCCTTTTGGCAGATTTTCAGGACTAAGACGAAGCAAATTCTATCAAGATGGGAAAGATGAAAAGAATGCGACAGAAGCTGCACATTGCAGCAGCTAAGTCAAAGGACACAAATTCTTCTGCTAAAAATTCTGACACCATTGAAGGTCATCAGATGACAGATGCAAAATTCAAACTGGTATTTTTCATTTAAACAAAATAGAAATAATGACGGTATAGCTAATTAATATAACCTGATCATTCATTTTCTTACAGCGGCAGCATATTGTTGTGCACTAAGATACTGATACTTTTTGTGTTTGTAATGATTTCCACACATCACACAGTTTCTAGCTGTACTTTTAGCCTGTCAAACTTTACAGGCAGAAAATAATAGGCGCTATTTTATTTTGTACTTTTTGTTGTTGTTGTTGTTGAATTTATAAAATCTGTGTTTGTAGATAAATTTCAATGCAGTTATATTGCTGGTACAATATTTTTAATTGTTTATAAGTTACTCATGTGAGGAGTACTTTTTTATGGAATAAAAGTCTTGGTAAAGCATCATAATGGCCATATTGATATATATAGTAAAATATTTTACAGATGAATTAGTTTCTCTTTTGTTAATCACTTATTTAATCTATTATAGGAAATAAATACATTTCAAATAGTTACATTTATTTTTTGGTCTTGGCTCACACACAAAACTTTTTTCTAACTCACAGCCAATTGATCCGACAGCATTGGGGTCGAGAGGAGATAACATTTTCAAGGATGTGAAAATTTCATCATCTGAGTTGTCTCCACAAAAGCTGCCAGATTTTGACGCTCGCAGTACCATCACAAGCAAGACCTTTAAGGGGAAAAACTTGACAAAGAAAGAGAAGCACAAGATGCGGCATGATGTCTGGACAGCGAGTAAGTTGCTGTAACGCTAACAAGTAGGAGATGCTCGTGATCGATCAAAAATGTATTTGTCTAATTTCGTCCAACTACTGGTTAGTGGGTGTCAGCATTATGTGATGGGCTAATGCAGGATTCCAAACCCCCCTGCAATTTGTCATGTAAAAATTGTCTTGGTGCCCATCCACAATGTGGACTATATAGTGCTGAACTGGACTAAACTCAAGGCAAGTAATTTGTTTTGCTCCGAACAGGCAGGCAATGAAGAGAACAAGAAGCTGTTAACAATTCAATTTAAAAATTGAGTCAGTGTCTCTATCTCATTACAAGTATAGGTATGCAGGGTGCAATATTCCACATATAAGATTTATTGCATCAATAGTGTACTTGATATTTTAAAGGAGTCTTATTTGCTCTCTATTTAACAGACATGAAAAGAATAAAAAGTTATGCAATTTACAAGTTGTGTCAGTGCCTTAACTCTATTGCATCATATTGAAAGTATAGCTAGAGGTAAAATATACTGAGACCTGTAAATTTTCCAACCATTTCAAGCATCAAAACTTTTCCGACCTGATATCCAACCTAAAACTAGTAACTTTCCCACATGATTTTTTCCCCTCGAAAATTAAAGGTGGATACTTATGAGTAGCCGTTATAGAGACAAGGAAAAAAGTATGACAGTTGTCTTTCGTTCTGGAGACCCATTTTATTGGGTTGTAGGTTGCCTTTTTTTCTTTTGCATAACACTTACTAGTGTAAAAAAAATTCAAGAGGTATCCTAATGTATTACCGCGGAGCTGCCAACCGTACGTCTTTTCTCCTCAAATACGCCAATGCTTTTAATACCAAAAATATGACTTTCCCGACAAGCCCGATGCTTTTTGGGTTAAATATTTTTGAAGTGTGGCTGCAATTTTTCTGTCAATCACGCAACTTAACTAGAGAAAAGAAAAAAAAAAAGAAAGTTTCATAAGCGAAAGAGAAAATGTAAAAACAAATTCATTTTTATTACACAGATAAAGGATGTTTCTCTCTGTTTTTGCGCTTGTGATTTGGTTAGTCAATGATATCAATTGACCCTAACTTTGAATAACTATAGCACCAATCTCTCTATCTTCACACCTAATCCTCGACCATCGCTGTCATTTCCAAGTTAATGCTTTTTTATTGCATTTGATCTTACTTAGGCTTGACAAATATGAATATTTCTTTAGCATCATTATAATATGCGTTGTAATGTGCGTTTACAGACAAGGAACATAGATCTAGTTTATTGTTTATTCGTCCGAATGCTGATCTTTCCATCTTCATACCCAGTCCTTGGCACTTGCCGTCATGTACATATTATTCTTTCGTGAATCATGTCCTAGGTTCTTCCTTTACAAACAAGGACTCTTAATTTAGATATGTATAGTCTCTCGTTTATATTTGTCCAATCAATGCCAATCTCTCTATTTTCACATCCAGTCCTCTGACCCCGACGTCCTTTCAAGTTTCTAACTTATGATTCACATTGTTCTTTTAAACTGCATTTGATCATACTTAATTGTCGTTGATCATGTTTGCTCAAGTACTGTCATTCAAACCATGCGCTCTACAGCTCTAGTGCTCTTTTACACAGTACATCTAGTTCATACTACAATCTTAATGGCCATTCAGAAATCTGTTTCTAGATCTAGAATCTATATCTTTTAGTCTTATGCTACAGTCTATATAAAATAAACGGCATCTTCGAGATCGCACTATGAACTGCAGATCTGATCTAGATTTGTATGTTACCACTGTTTCCGTCAGGGTTATCTATGGGTACCAAGGGAGATCCTATACGGCGGGGGGATTACAGAGCGAGATACAAGGGACTTGTCTGAGTATCATGCTTAACAACAACCCAACCAGGAGGAAAAAATCTCGTCAGATAGGATGGAGATCAAACCCGCGACCTTTTTAATATAACAGCACACTCTACCTTAGAACTCCCAGGTTGTTGGTTTTTAATCCATGGCAAACTACTGCCTTTATCAAACATAAGATCAACATTTTTTGCTCAACCACTTTGTTAAGTGAGCTTTTAATGTGTATAAGTTAGCTGAGTTTATGGATATGGTGCGCTATAAATCATGTTATTATTATTTGTAACTTACCATGTCTTTTGATTTAACAATGTGTAAATATTATAAGAGTGTGTGAATTATATCATAAAATTGTTACATCTTTAGTTTCTTGCTATGCAACTCTTTGTTTCCAGTAGAAAGTTGTTTTTGTTTGCTCTCTACTTGTGACAGACTGGCAAGCTGATGCTTCATCATTCCAACCTTTATAATTTTACATATCAGAGACATGTGCATTAGGTCTTTCAGTAAAATCTCCAGCTGCTTCACTTTGAGATGAACAAGACTTAGAGTTAGCTGATAAGATGTGATGCTCGTTTACAAAACTTGATAATGGATATAATACAATTCAGGCTGCAGATTACAAGTTAACATCTTGAATTGCCAGGCTAAATGTGGAGGTTTAGCTTTACAATACTTTACTACTATTTCAGATCTGGTGTTTCTGCATTAAATTTAACTTGCCAACCATAAATGTATTCTTTATTTCTCTGAAATAGAAATGGATGCTATTACGTCAGCAAAGAAGAAAGCTAAGGAGAGGAAAAAGAAGCAGCAGACTCCCATTGTAGGAGATCTGACAGAGATGCAAGAAGCCCTGCCAACTCTTGAACTTCTGTTAAAAAAATCCTCTGATTCTGCAGTGAGAAGGTGAGAAGCCCGATTCCGGGCAAGGTCTGTGTAGGTTACAGTGGGGTTGATTAGTCTTAGTAATAAATGGTTATGGAATATACTTCTTTCAGAGCAAAATGATAGTCAAAGTGATTGATCAATGCCTTTCATGGAAATTAATAATTATCCTTTTATCTGTGATTATAATACAGCTATTAGAGGTGTAGGATATTCTACTGCCGACTAATGTGAATGAGTTCTGGCTTTAAGTTGTTGGACAGTTGGTGTGTCCTCGCTGTAGAAGTTTTTCACTGTATTTATCAGAGTGCAAGATCAGGGCCTCGCATGATGAACCATAATAGGTGAAGTAAATATATTGTCACTATTATTGTGTAGCATTCAGAATGTCATCAAAAGTTCAAAGAAACTTGAAGCATATGACTTGCATTATAGGATCCTAACTTTTGTTTGATGAAAACTGCTTATTGACATTTTTACCACTGGTCTGCTCAGTTGCAAACATTGCTTTGTAAGTTAACAGTACTGCACCGTCTTTATAACATGACTATTTTTTTAATCATTGTTTTTATAAAATAAAGTAAAAAATCATCCCAATAATAATAATAAGTACATTTTTATAGCGCTTTATGCCGAGGCCTCAAAGCGCTTTACAATATTCTTTCATTCGTCCATACTAATTGTACATCAGACACACCCACACCCATACAAACACACTGCACGCACAGACACTCAATATCCAAAAGCAAAATTTGACATGATATTACTTATCAAGATAATTTTTAAATAGGTGTGTCTTGAGGTGTTTTTTGAAAATTGCAACATTGTCTGCAGACCTCAGTGAAAAAGGCAGAGAATTCCAAACACATGGGCCTGCAACACTAAAAGCTCTGTCACCATAAGTCTTAAGGCTAGATCTTGGTAGTGAGTGTACTTGTTTAATATTGAACATCCTTATTAAAAAGTAATATTTTCAAGCATCGTAACTTTTTTGTAAAACTGGTAACTAATTAATAGGAAAATTCACCAGCAATATTTTTTCCCTCAACATTTTCGTATCTCTGATTTCAGTGCGCTCAGCGAAAGGGAAAGGTCCATACCAAAAGAGAAGAAAAGGAAAAGACAGATGTAAGTTATCTCTAATATTGTAATGGCATTGAAATAAAATAAGAATATTAAAGGCTCATCTATGTGTTATTTGTGCTATTTCTCATATATGTAGATATAGATATATATATATATGTATCACAGTTGGACAGATGTTAGATTTAAACAGCTTCTTTTTTATACATACCTGATTCGATTGACTGGACAACCGGTGGTAGTACCTGTACATGTAGGATTGACAGTCCAAGTCCTGAATACTTTGCTCTGGGGTTCCTTTTTTGTACAGGATCTTCCTTGGGAACCTAGAACTAAAACATTATAATTGGAAAGGGATACAGAGAGAGAGAGAAGGTGCCACGTTATTTTTTCCATAATAAAACTTGTCTTGGTTTGTTTTGTTCTCACTTGGCCTCCTCCTCCTCTATGTACTTGTTGATCTGCTGGACAGAAGTGCTGCAGTCGAGTTTGTTGAGTGATACAAACTTCCTCTCTGAATACAATGACTGGGGTTCCTGGCTCAAGTACAGATAGTGCAGATATATCCCCTCCATAGATCATACATTTTGACAAGTCTTGTAACAAGTGTTTGATTTTGAGTATTAGAAGCTATATCCTGACTTGAGTCATTCCCCATAATTTGATAGATGTAATTAACATCCCTTGATTAGATGAATTCTGCACTATTTCATATACATGTACTATTAATTATGTACAATAATATTTGTATTATAAAATTATGCATGTATTATGTATTTATGGGGGCTCAAGTGGTAGAGCGTTGGTATGCAGATCAGGATATCCGCGAATCGAATCCCAAGATCGACAAAAATTTATTTGTCATACTTAAAACCCTGTAACTGGTTGGGTCAGTGTTAATATAATGTGACCAACTGAGACAGGGTTCTTGGTCTCCCCACCCTGTTTCGTGTGTGGCAGCACATAAAATTTTCATAGGCTAGTCTTGGGGCCTGTCCACAATATAGCCAATATAGTGATGCCGTTAGACGTTAAACCAACACAAAAATAGCATATGAATTTATAAATGTATTTATTAAATATTCGGTGGCCCTGGATAGAACATCAGCTTTTAATGCAAGAGGTCCATTGTTTGAGCCCCGCTTTGGGGCTCAAATCCCCTACTGGTTGGATCACTGTGAATATAATGTGAGCGACTGAGACAGAGTCATAATATCCTCGCACTGTTTTGGGGCCCTTCTGTAATATAGTCTATAAACTGCTGACATTGGGCGGTAAGCAACAACACATACAATGAAACAATTTTTTTTAAGCATATTGGTTTTAAATTTACACCAGAGGGGTCGATAAATTCATCTTATCCTATTTTTCCTTTTCTGTAGACACATTAATACATAATGTGAGTCTGTGTATAAATTTATAAAAGTTTGTTGTTTGCATCCTGTTGTCCCCAGGTATGACGATATCTCCCTTTTCCATCGAGTTTCTCAACATCCACTTTTCAAGGAAGATGCATCATCGATTATCAAGACACATTTAAAGAACAAAATACAGATGGAAAAAGACATGGAAACATGAAAATGTGTAACTTAAGTTTTTATGATATCTGGATATAAGCTGAATGCATCTATTGTCTACCTAAGTATGTAAAAAAAAACAATGTTTATTTTTTTGTTTGTTTTTTTAATATGTAAAATGAAGACTTTCTTTTTATATATGTATATAAATTTTCAATATTGATACTGATAGCAGCTAAAGTAACAGCTTTTACCTTGCAGGTATGTGTTGTGTAAAAGTTGCTCTATATGAATGAACATGTAACATTGTGAAACCTTTTGTACATAATGACTTGAGAGTATGAAAATTCTGTTGAAAGCATTCCTTTAGGAAAGGTTTGCTGTATGCAAGATGTTTTATTTTTGCAGGGGGACATGAAATTTCAATCACATCTAAAAAAATATTCATAAACTATAAGTATAGATTTTTTATTCATGTCGTATTTCTTAACCATGTGGCATTTCTAAATTTGAAGTATTTTATGTAAAGGTTGACTGTTAAAAGTTGAAGTTAAATGCTTGCTTTTATGTCCTAAAACATAAATTGCTTGTAATAGAAATACAGTCACGATATTTCTGTGAAATCTAATATGGCCGGTGAGTTTTACAAAATGTTTAATGTGGTGCTTGCAGATACATGCATACATATATGTAATAGCTACCACCATTGCTCTTTAAACATTTACGGTCTCCATTCATCAAGAACCGGATCAAGAGCAGATACAGTAAAACTCTGGTATAACGAGAACTCCCGGACCAGATGCCTTCTCTCGTTATTGCCGAGTTCTCGTTATTCCACTTGCGCTCTAATCACTGTAACAATCAAACCTTGACTGACTGACAACTCTATCAGTGATCAGCTAGGCCTATACCATCGCACACTGCGTGCTATGTGGTGGTTTGGTGGGCTAGGCCATGTGCGTACTGCCGGTGGTGGGGAAGGGTAGTAACAAAGAGAGGCATCCTACTGCGGCGTGCTTATTGGTTATTGTTTCTTAGGCTTAGCTTAGGCCTAGTGTGCGTGTGTGCTTATATTTATTTTGAGAGTCGTTTTCCAGCCTCTTTTTTTTTACACAAGCAATTCTATGGGTGATGCTGTGAAGTAGCCTATTGGCTCGCAATCTTCTTCACAGTTGAGTGCGGCATGCGTGGTCTTTGTCATTTGCGACACAATGGCTGCAAAAAGGCCCTTAGGACTATGACTTTATTTGAACACGAGGGTCGGCGATCTCTCGCTATTACAGAGTTCACTTTGCATTTGTTCTCGTTATTTCAGAATCGTAGTTACAAAGCTAAAGAAGGGAGAAAAACGGGGATTGAGAAAAAGTCTTGTTATTACCGTGTTCTCGTTGTTTCACTTGTCGTTATAAGTGGACTCCACTGTATAGGTGATCATGGCATGCCACTCATCTCTTTGTTCACACAACTTTAAAAAGTCTAAATTGCTCCTGCCTATATTGGATGCCCATCTGTTTAGACTATCTAAATAGGTTATTCTTTGTCGAAAAAAAAACAGCTATTTTTCCATGTAAAGCTGAATGTTCTATACTTTTATAGATGTCCAACAAATTCCATTTGCTTTTTTCTTCTAGTTTTTATCAAAGATGTATCTATTATACAATAGATGCTTCATTGACTACACAAAGGCGTTTGACAGAGTCAAACATGTAGAGATAATGAAAGAACTACAAAAATTACATGTAGATGGCAAAGACCTGAGAATTATAAAGAATATATACTGGCAACAGAGAGCGACAGTTAAAGTAGAAAATGAAACATGTGCTTTTCAGAAAATAAAGAGAGGGGTGAGACAAGGTTGTGTGTTATCGCCAGACCTTTTTAATGTATATAGTGAAACAATCCTGCGGGAACTAGAAGAGATGCCAGGAATCAACCTTCCATGATATTCTTATATTATTCCAAAGAACCACATTTATGTTTCTTTAAGTTTTTTTTCTAACATCTAAAGACTAACACTGAATAAAAATCATTAAAATAGATAAAGATACATGTAGGTCATCAACGTGAAATGCTTGACACAGGTTTAGAGGAATTATGATGAGAGCACCAATTAAGTGGTTAAGTGCTGCATGGGGCTGTGTCAAATGAAGTCAATGCCTTGTCATGTCTGTGTAATGAGTATTCACTCATATTTTGAAAATGGCACATTGGTGTGCGCAGTATTCTGTTTCTATAGTTTATAATTTTTCAGTTTGCAGGTAACAAATAGCCTGTGCATTAGAGTTTAATGCCAAAAGAGAACATCTTATGTTGCTTTGTGTTAGAGTTTATTCATGTGAGTGAATAATGGGATACGGTGCAGTGCTGAAGAAGATGATGTGACTCGTTCTTTCATCCGTAGATTCCTAACCTGACGATACATTATCTGGGTTCTAGGATGAACAAAAGCAGATGTGAAAAGCTAGACAATTTGAGCTACTGGGATTTTTTATTGTAAAGTTTGCTTTTCTTTTCCTTGCCTACATGTTAATTACAGAGGGTATATTTAATATTAAAATGTTTGCTTAATATTGAATATTATGTTAACATGTCTTTGATAAACTCTTATGTTAATTTGTCAATAATAAAGATAATTAAAAAAAAAGGTTTAAACTTTTTTTTGTTTTGTTCACCGTTATATTATGATAAGTGGTTTTGAAAGTTAGCCAATTTTATTTTTAACTTGTTTCTAGTTAATTTTCATTTAAAAGAAGAAAAAAAATCAACCCACAACTTCAGTTGTATAAATGTAGTATCTAATCTCATTTCCGAAATACTCTATATCTTTAGCATTTTAGAAATGAGATATAACATGGTACAAGTTTGTACAAATGCATCATACGCCTTTAAAGTCAAACTGGTTTTTCTTATGTCTAGATCTAGGAGTTGTACTTTTCTGACAGATCAAATTTATCAGAAACTTGTAATCGTTTTGAACTTTTTAAACTAAAGATGAATAATCTCCCAATTGGTCTACAGAGAGTAGAATATTGCAGTTCATCTTAGACTCGACGATCTGGCTCTATGATCTATCTCTGATTGTTGGATGCAAAGTTTGTTAATTAAATGCGTGGCTCAGTGCCTCTATAATCTATTTTACATAATTGTACCTAGATTGTGGTGTTGAGACAATCACATTCCCCATCTCTCTATAACCTAAGGTTTCCCGTGGTATCCTTTTTCCAAACCACACATGTATACACTAGAGTGTATGCACATGGCGACTTTGTCTCTTCGATCGCTTATCAAGCCTGGCAGACACTCCTCTTCCCCCTCTCCTAGTAGTTGAAGATTTATTTTCTTTCCTCTCACTGTATACTACAACACAACATGTTATCAGTTAAGGATTGTCGGAAAAGTATGAGATATATTCTTTGACTAGGGACCAGCAAATCTTTTCTGGTTTAATTTTAGCTCAATCTAATGTCTGGTAAGCGTAGTTTTGTGAGCTTGCGGACTCCTCTGGTTCCTTGGATCCAAAATTAAGAGTAGGTATCAGATAAGTTACACAAGTTGAGTTGGTTTTATGTCCAATAGCAGCACTATATAGGCTATATTGTGGACGAGCCCCAAGACTGACGTCTGACAATTTTATGTGCTACCACACAGGAGACAGGGATACTATAACTCATGTCTTAGTAGATCACATAGAACGGACACCGACCCAACCAGTGGGGTGCAATGTTTACTGTAATGGTTTGAACCAGGGACCTCCTGCGTTGAAAGCTGATGTTTAAGTTAGACAGCAGGTTACCAAAGACAAAGAAGAAAAATCAGGGATTTCTATATGTACGTTGAATGTAGAACTTTCATTGGATGCAAATTGTGCTGTAGTCGGGAAACCTGAGCCACGGCAGTATGCAGGGGAAAAATCAGGTATGTGGTACACGTACAATGTATTCGTCATCACACATTAAGCATGTATCAATTGAGACACACAAAAAATTGATAAACAGGTTTTATGAAATTTTAATTGGAATAATACTTTGTTTTAACAATAATATATTTGTTTAGAAGTCTAATTTTAAAGTGACTAAAATGCAAAAATAGCATTAAGTATAAATATATACCCCATTACCATTTCATAATAAATGAGTTTCACAGCAATAAATTTAAGTAATACTTTTTACCAAACATACATGTATTAACATTACAAAAGTGGTTGTTAGCATATGCATGGATGGGGGCAGTGCGTTCACAATTGCAATTAAGTTCTTCAAAAAACTTGTTGGATTGTATGCGCTGCAGTTTCTGTCCTGTGTGGCAAAAGGTATGATAAAGGTAAAAAACTGTTTCACTTAAGAGGCCAACCTCAGAAAGGATCCATTCTTTTTCTAACGAAGAAAAAACAAAAAACACCTATAATATCAGATCCTTTCTTGAAAAATTGTTTTCGAGGTAACTTGCTGAAAAATTCTCTGAAGTTACAGCCTACTTAAAATTTTAAATTACAATATCCAGACACTTAATAAAAATTGAGGTTTACTCCTTTATATTGATATATTTTTTCACATAATATTCATTTTAAGCTGTATGCGAAGCACAAGGGAAAAAAAATACAGACTAACTTAAAACCAGGTGCATTCCTGTTATAAATTGATATTATAACTGGTATCAGATATTTTTTATAAGTAACAATACAATGGATTTAATGCCCTGAGTCAAATTCTCATTATTGCCTCATTTCTTCCTTGAATACACTTGATCTCATGAAACTTTATTAAAAAATTTAAAAAATCAAATTTCACAAATGAGCTCACTCTTTAAGGTTAATACATAAATTTTATTATAATATATCTTTTGATTCTAAGTTACTTCGGCAGGATGAACAAATTTTTTTTAAACCAATCAAACAGTGCAGAAAGCAACAACAACAAAAAAAAAAGAACGGCTGCTGAGAAAATGAGAAAAAAATATGATAAAAGAAGGCAAAATACACATATATAAAAATATAGAAACAAAGAAATCATACAATTGCCTGTTATCTACTACAATGCATGAACATCAAGCATCATTTCAAGACTTAAAAAAACAAATCTTTCCTTATTTCAGATGTTCACTTATTAATCTGATACCCTGTTGCTTGCAATTTTTGTGAGTCATACCCATCCATGTATTCATTTAATCTAAGGCAAAAAATATATAAAAAATGAAGATGATATTTTTCAGGGATATTTTAAAAACAGAAAATGTATATAGTAAAAAAAAAGTATTGAAAGGCACAAGATCATACTGATTGCATGACAGGAAAAATCAAACAACTTGAATTCGCAGTCTGGTGTATAAGTATAATCAACAATTGACTAACAAAATGTCAAAAAATGACAATAGGAGCATAAAGAGGAGAAATTAAAAAGTTTGACTTGACATTACATGCATGTCCTTCCAGTCTTTCAATTGAGGTACCGTGAATCACATGATCATAATTTGCGTTTATTGTATGTTAGGAGTTCAATTACATGTATTATCTTCATATTGATTTAAAATAAAAATAACTGACATTGCTTTATATTTAACTGAGCATTCTTAAAGCATTACTAAAAATATATACCAAAACATTTAACCATTATGTGTAAACTTGAGCAGTAAAAAATTGATTTCACTTATTTCATAATTTGATTGCCTTCTTTGAATGTATTCTTCAGGGGTTTTTGGGTTGTTTTTTTTTTTATCTGGAGGTAATTCACAGAATATGGTACTGCCACTTATAACCAGACAAAATAGCAATAATAATAATAATAATAAAAATAATAATAATAATAATAATAATCACAGTATATGGTACTGCCATTTATAACCAGACAAAATAATGATAATAATAAGTATTGGTTCCAAATCATAACAATAAGTATGGTAGGTCATGTAATTTTCAATAACACAGTTCACATCTCTGAAAAAAATCCAGATTGCAGTGATTTTCAATTTAATAAACAAGAGCACATTTTTTTTTTCATTTACAACAGAATTCTAGTTCACAAATACAAATCATGCAAAAGCTCTCCTTCACCATAGTCTAAGCGCTATCTAAACCTAAAGACCAAGTACAGTTTTCGCTTTCTCACTAATCACAGCTCGTCATGCTTTGGTCCACTAAACTCGTCATGTGAAATGAGACCATCTTTGTCTTGATCTTCATGCTCAAAGATTTGCGTAATGATTTCGTTGTGCTGCTCCATCATCTCACCACTATCGTCAGCCTTCTCAGCTTGTTTCTTCAAGTAATTTGAAACCTGTACACAGAAGATTTATTGAAATAATTACAGAGAGATTTTTTGTACACATCCTTTGACAAAAGGCACATCTACCTCAATAACTCAGTTAACTTTTAAACATGTCGACTTCAAACTTGAAATTCACTTCCTTTGAAGAAAGAAAAGATAAGAGTGATTCAAGGACAAATTTATACAATTTCGCAACTTATTGAATTATTTCAAACCCAGGCTATTCCTCTGGTAGTCTTGGGTTGGTCCAACTTGGTGATCAACTATTGGTTATTTGTGTTTAAATATGACGGCAGCACCAAATATTAGTTTAATTCTTCTTCTTCTTCTTCTTCTTCTTCTTATTATTATTATTAATATGTGTCTTCCTAGAGCCTAATCCCCCAGCACCTAGAGAGACCAAGAGACAAATTAGGATGTGCCCAAGCGCGAGGACGGCACTTTTGTTTTTTGGGGTTTCCCCAATCTATATTTACCACTTCGTGCAACCCATTGCTGGTCTCGCTCTTTCTCTACATTGACTTACTTATTTTACTAGCTTTTCGATCACTAGATCTAAAATATGGTGAGTCACATAGAAATCTGTGTAGAGAGTAGATCTATTTTAGGCCTAGTATATCTAGAGCAGATATATAGTCGACTTTACGCTTGTGGTAAAAAGAGAGAGAGAGGGGAGGGGGGTAGAGAGCAGTTAGAGAGAAGAGATTAAAAGAGTAGAGATAGAGAAATGTAGAGACTGTGGGCGAGCGAGAGAAAGAGAGAAAAGATGCCATGATTAGAGCGAGAATGACAGAGATAGGGAGAGAGAGTGGGAGACAGAAAAGTGAGGCAGAGAGAGAGAGAGAGAGAGAGAGAGAGAGAGAGAGAGAGAGGGGGGGGGGGGGGGGGGGGGGGGGGGGTTAAAAGAGGTCGGAACTGGAAAAATAATTAATAAAATTGATATCAATAATATGGCTCCATTTGAGACAACTGACACAACCAATCCCAGTTGGATCACCAAGCAATTTCAACCCAAGACTGCCGGAGGAATTACCAGTTTGGCTATTTGCAAGGTTACCAGACAAATAGCCACTTCCATATAAAAATCTATACATCACAGATTTCCTTTTATTTGAAAAGTACCTCTCACGATAGTATTGTTTAATATGGTCTGCTTTTGCAGCTAATAAAGAGGTTTCAATTAGAAAACTTTTCCGGGCCATGAATCTTGTTTATAATGATAGGCATACATAAGATCTCCTGATCGAGTTTAACCGATGTAAACAGCAAAATTGCTTTCTAAGCTTTCAAAAATGTCCTTGGTTACTTCCCTTTGACTATGTTTTTAAAGGCTGCAGATAAAAAAAAATTAATTCGTTAGCTTCATAATTATGTCCTTGCAGAATGCTGGATACTTTTCAATTGTAATCATGACATGATGAATTTTTACAAAAATTTAAAATTTTCTATTACAAAATAAGATGGTCAATTTCATGACTGACCATGAAGGACTAAAGTACAAAAGAATAGCAGCTATCTTGGTTTTCCAATGGTCAAGTAATACGATATGCACAAATATTACTGTCAATTTCTGAACATCCCTTCATAGAATATTTAAGCAATCATGACACATTTCAGAAAAGGGGGGTACCAGTTTGTTGGGTCTGAGGTGCATGTGCTTTTGTGCTTAACTTTTAGCAACCGTCAAGATATCACTATATGAGATCCCGAAATGGAAAATAAGACATGTGAAACCTGCACAGAGACAATCAGCAACTCCAATCTAAGAATTTTCTGAGGATAACTAGCTACTCTCTGTCATTAAAGCATTATCACACGCGCACATATCTTTGGTTAGTAATAACTCCCTGCCCCCAGATAGTACAGAGAGAAAACTATTTTAATAATGCCACAAAGTATGCAGAGGTACCCAGAAATTCTTGGGCACTCATAAGAGTTTATCGGTGTAGGTTTCTTCAAACCTGATAAATCATATGAATTTACAAGCTCTCTATCTATATAAATTATTTTAATTAAAGATAGAAATTTAAAAATAAATATGATTCTGCAGTGTACAAATAAATTTGCAAATATTTCAAATGCATATTAGTGCCATATAAGCCTTCTTGTATCAATAAACTGCAGGTTTTCATTCTTGACCTACCTCTTCCTGTGAGAGAAACTTGTCTTCATTTGAATCAATCTCTTTGAAAACATTAGGTGGTGCCTGCCCATCCTTGATATCTATAAGCTCAACCTCAAAAGTCAGTCCTGCATTGGGTGGTATTGATTCTCCTGAAATGTAAACAAGAACAGTGGTAAACTTGCAGTTTTTTTTTTAATCTTTCAAACAAAAAATTGGCAAGAAAATATGAAGGAACTTGAAAAAAACATTGAATATATCTTGAAAATCTTTGTTTTACAATGCATATTTGTATTAATTAGTCATGGTGTGATTTTGGATGGATAATATTAAATGCTTGGACCTTGAAAATGCTTCAGTGTCTCGAGCCAGGGGGAAATTTGTTATCTATCTTTGTCAATATTTCAATATTGATAAAGACACATCATTACATGTAATTACTCTTTCTATACCAATGGGTTGCTGTTTGTTAGTTTTTTAGAAATCATTCCTCTACACCAACAAAATAATTATAGAACTTGAGCATAACCTTACACTTTGACCCAAATGGTTTATCAATTTGATCGTCCAAGCATATATTCTTTTTATAACCTAACATACCTGCTCCGTTACTTCCATAACCCTTGCTGGCAGGTATGATTAATTTTCTCTTTTCTCCGACACACATGTCGGTGAGTCCTTCTTCCCATCCTTTTATCACTTGTCCTGCACCCAGCTGGAACTCAAATGGATCACCTCTGTCCAAGCTGTTTTAAAATGAGAATAATTGATTTTATACCGTACAAGTTTCAGGTGAAATCAAAACACATGTGCGCATTGTTATTCTTGTGCTAGCACATATTTGTATTGATTATATTGAACTGCACACCTTCAATTTTGAATATCAATATTTATCAAAATTTTACACACAAAGAAAAGGCCTTGAATCATGTAATATGAAAGGAAGTGGCTATTTACCCGGTAACCGGACAAATAGCCAAAAGGCTATTCCTCCGAGAGTCTTGGGTTGGAATATAGGCGTCTAGGGAGACCAAGAAAAAAATTGTGGCGTTCCTGGATTTCCCCGATCTATTTTTACTACCCTTGCTGTTCTCGCTCTTTTCCTACTGTGCCTTACTAGCGTCTCCATCCCTAGATCTAAGTAACGGAAAGTATCTATTATAGTAGATCTAGTGTAGATCTATAGTCGACTTCACGCTTGTGGCAGAGAGAGAGAGAGAGAAGTTTAGAAATAATGAGAGAGTGGGGCGAGCGGGAGAGAGAGAGAGAGAGAGAGGGGGGGAAATAGAGAGCGTGATTTTTCGAGAGAAGATAGAGATAGGTTGAGAGGGGGGGTGGAGTTCGAAACCAGAACAATAATAATACTTTTAATAATAATATATGGTACCACCTTCTGATTTAAACAGATCATAATATGGCTCTAACTGAGACATTTTGTCCTAACCAATCCTCGTTGGATCACCAAGCAATTCCAAACCAAGACTCCTGGAGGAATAGCCTTTTGGCTATTTGTCCGGTTACCGGGTAAATAGCCACTTCCAATATGAAAAGGTTAAAAAACAAGATGACATACAAGTGGCAAAGAATACAGCCAAACCTGCTCAAGCGACCACCTGTCTAAGACGACCACCTGGTCAAGCGACCAGCTATCCACCACCCCCTTGATTTTTACTACATAAATACACCCCATAAAAACGCGACCACGACCGCTTATTTTCTCTACCAAAATGGCCTTTAACCTGTTAAAGCGACCACCCCATAACATCATTTACCAGTCTTGACCATGAAAGGGGCGGCAAACAAAAGATGACTTAACATTCGGTATGTTTGTTTGACATGCTTCACTGACCACCACGAGCCAGTGTGTCGGTGTTGAGATGATTTCGTGTCTAGGCAGGTGTCAGACAAAAAGGCCTAGGTAAACGGCAGATTGTAACTTCAAAAGACCATAAGTGGAGGTTCCAAAAATGGTCGTTGCTTCCTTTTATGGTCATCAAACTTCCACTCAGTTTTACATAAAACTCGGATTATGGAAATTTGTCTTCAAACTCATTTGATATATCGTGACAGCAGTGCAGTTTAACCTCTGAATAAAAACGGAAACCAAGCAAAGCAAGAAGACGTTAAACCTTCAACAACGCATTGAAGTTATCAAGTTGGCGGAAACGGGAGCTTCCCAGCGTCAGTTAGCAGAGAAGTTTGGAGTTGGAAAAACTCAGATCCAGAGAAAAGAGAAAAGCAGACTTTTTTTTTGCAAATTTTAACAACGCAACTCCTTTGTGTAAAAAAATAAACCAAAGAGTGACAGGCAACGAGGAGATCAACGAACTTGTGTACACATGGTTTACCAATGCCACACAGCGCAAAATCAACGACACTGGCCCGATGCTCAAGGAGAAGGCTTTGGAATTCGCATCCGACCTGTGGTTGGGAACTCAGAAGGGAAAGTTTTGACGACCACTTTGACCCAGGATCTTCAGTGGTCGTCTTGAAGTAACTTAGACAGGTTTGACTGTATTTATTTAAAGGCAGCCCCACACAACAGGCCACTGACAACCACTCACCATCTTGTAGAAAGAGCAATTATCTAAATTTTATAATCTATTCAATGTAATCTTCATTCTCAAGTGTGGCCTTTACAACTTCATTCACAGAGCTATCAAAATGGTCTACTTCTACATTCAGCATACACAATGTAACTTTATGTCTTTGCCTTCAGAGACAGTTGCCCCACACACGCCAAAAGCACATGAGTATTATTTCATATATATTAGCTATATAACTTCAGCAATGTAGAGAGGGGTGCTATTTTGTATCAACTCTGATTCAAACTTTTAGCACCAACATGAATATCTAAAAAATGTAGCAAAAAAGCAGATGTAAGAGGCAGTATTTACTAGTAATAAAAGACTTTCATAAAAAGGTTTTAGGCTAATTTATTGAAAAATAAAGGAATTCAGATAGGTGTGTAGCCTTGCAACGGGCATGGACCTTATTTACTTGCCAAACTATAGCTTAACAGTGATCACAGAGTTTATGAGAGTCTAATGAGGCAATGCCGGGGATTTAACAGTTTTCATCGTTCATAACATACAACTGAAAATCTTTCCGTGACTAGTTCAGAACCTACTTTATTGAACAACATGGTACAAAAGCATAAGAGCTGGATGTGTGTTCATGCCTACTTGTACTAGGTAATTCATATGCCCACAAGGCAGCAGTGATACAGTTTCTGAGCTCAAGGATTAAGAGGCAATGGTAAGCCAAATTTGACTTGGATGAGATGAACTGAGAGGGGTATGGCAAGAGCAGGCCACATATGGGGTTAACTTGGAAAACAAGCCAAAGATAGAAATGGATGGCGCTACTTTATTTTTATAGAATGGAGGGCAATGATGACATGTATACTTGCAACATTATTTAGCTGATTGGTTGCATTAGGATCAAGATTAGTCTCTTTTTCAAATGTACAAAACAAATTTCATATTAGAATATATTTGTGAACTGGTGAAATTATTATCGTCTTCTCCGCCATAACTACTCAAGGTACAAGCTTGAAATTTAGATAAATTGGTACCTTGGAATTTTCTGAATGCCTTAGGCTGGTTCGTTTATTTTTCACGATAACACATAAAGCATTAATTAGATTTTAGGAATTGAAATTGATTCGTCGATCAAGCAGCCATTGCTGTTTTTTATATCACTTAGCTAATCGTAAGTGAAAGCGGGCTAGGTTCAAAATAGTGTGGGGCTTCTTTTCAAATTTTTCAGATTTCTTGCCGTAATTATTATTGTTTTCCTAAACCCATAATGTCAACACTACCACTACTAGATCTATATTATTAATTTTTTTTTCTTTCCGTTCGACATGTTCACGTACGGGCTCTGCTCGGATTATAATACTGAATACCAGATATATCGAATGGGGATCTTTCGGGGTCTCAAAACATTCGAGCGCAAGAAATCCTGTAAATATCCTAGCGTGAGTTATCAAGACTATTGATATGCCCTTTTAAGTATCACATTTAATTTGTATAGCTTTTTCGGCTTCAAACTTCTATCTCTACCCCTATGTTTTACCATTTTAGTTGCGCACAGTGTCCGAAATCTGTATAGAGTGCACACGATTGATATTCGCTTGCTTAATGGCATGTGTTTTTAACCCCAAGCAGTGTACCGAAAACTTCAAGGAATACCTGTGATTCTTAACTTGCTGCATCCAATCATTTTGTTTAGATTTATTTTTGTTATTGCATGGAGTAAACTCATCTGAAATGCAACTTACCATGTAAAGTATGATTAGCCGATAATACATACTTATTCTGGTGGTTTAACTTTGTATTTTTTCAATACTTTGTGCGCCAAAATCAGTTCCTACTGTCGTATTTATCAACAACATGGTATCATTTTCTAGCAGTAGCCTTAAGTAAAAGAGCCCCGAACTTCTATTTGGGTTGGGTCTGTTCGATTCGATCTCACGACCAGGAAAAACATGTGTGGGATCTAGTATTAGATAAGTTAAACACATTTTTAAAAATTAGAATAAGAATACGAGACCTTATCCTACCTTGAATCAAATTTTCTTCCTGATTCGGTTAAAGTTCCAACATAGTGCATGGATAACATATCATTTCTCTTTGACTTTCTTTCACAGTTCTCAGGAGGTGGACTCAAAATCTCAATTGATATGGCCTCTTCCGCCCCTTCCTGGTCATCTCCATGACTCAGCGCTACTAATGCTAACACAAGCAGAGCAGCAATAGAATGAAGATGGAGTGCCATGTCTGTCTGTTTGATAAATTGTCTGTGAATGAGAAGAATATCATACATATCGAGGGATAATTTCCAATTGAGCCAAAAATAAATTTTACAAAAGTTTAGAGAAGATGTCTTTTTAAATTAGAATTTTACATTTCGAAAGATTCACAGAAGAGAAGTTATGTCACTGTCGGTGTAATCTACAATTATAAAAATGTCTCTCAAGCTCTATTAAACACATCCCTTGTTTTTAATGGCTGATTGTATCACATTCTAAAAAAAACATGCTAGTGAGAGACAAAAAAGTGGGGACCAGCTATGGAGATTGATGAACCTGGAAGAGTTATAAAAAGTATTGAAAAACAAGATTTTAACATTGTAATTTTCCAATTAAAATACAAAATTTATGTTTATTTAGTAAAAAAATCAAGACATAAAATGAGAAAATATACCATAGTATAATTTCTATACAATATATGAGCCATTCCTAAAAATTGGTGTCTGAAACCTGACAACACAACTGAATTTATATTAACTAAAATCCTTAAATTTAGGATTTCCTGTATAGTTAATGTATTGAAAGTATAGAAAATCAAAGTTAGAAGATAAATTAATGATATATTTACACTAGGTGGGCTGCAAGGGGGAAGGTCCAGAACTAACGGATGTAACTGTTACAAAGTGTTTTCTTCAATAACTTTATCATTTTGAATAACCTTATAATGAGCTTTGATGCTGTTTCTAGTTAGCCTAAGAGTACTCTAAATCACTGATTCTTTTTAAAAAAAAAAAATCATAATTATGGTAATATGAACCGTATACTTTGAGCGAAGTCCATTAGATAAAATTACATGTATACCATTTTTATGATTTTATAAAAATTGCAAAATATATATATGCCCTTTACTTTTATGTTTGGAACCACAAGTATCTCTAAATGTTTTTTGACAATATAAGCTTTTTTCAGGGTCAAATCTATCTCTATAAAAAAATACATGCAGTACAAGAAATACTTTGTAACTGTTACGTCCGTCAGAAAAATAAAACAACCACCATTAAAAAAAAAGTACATGATGATTGAAGAAACCCAATCGCTTTATATTAGAAGCTAACATGAAAATGAACATTAAAACATGATACTGTTCCAAAAGCCTTCGTTTTATACCAGTTTAAGACAATACTGACTGTAACTTTGTAAGAGTGAAGTCCGTAAGAAAAATGAAAGAACCATCATAAAAATATATTACGTGAGAACTGGGCTAACGATTGCAGTACAACAAAATAATATTTGACATATCAATTAGATCTATCTATAGATCTAAAACAAAATTTAAAAAAACATGTCCTGCTTTAATAACAACACAGCACACTAGAATCTAGATATCTAGATCTAGATCTAAAATGACCAGAATCTAGACTCTAGATTGAGTCTAGACTAGGGATCTAGATTCTAGTCTAGATTAGATAGGCGGCATAGGGTGATCATAGATGATAGAAAATCAAGCCTTGTTGGTTGAATTTAAAACTAGATCTAGATCTAGATCTAGATCTAGTATATATTCATTATTTCATATCTAAATTACCTATTTCTCTGTCTAGATTCTTAATATATAGTTATTCTAATCTAGCCTGTAGGTCTACCTTACGTCCGGGGATTTTAGGCACTACTGCTTGAGGGAGTGTTATCAGTCTTCATTCACTGCAACTAAGCAAAGGTATACTACTGCCCTAGGCCTAGGTTTACAATCGTCTGTGCTGCGTGTACGTGATCACCGGGTCAGTCGACTGCCGTCCCCATTGACGTGGTAGTCCGTGGTGTCTGGGAAAGGGGGAAGTTCTCCAAAATCAAACAGACAAACATGTGAAATAACCGGAATTGTCTGCCGAATGGAGCGGAACCAGGGTTGCCAGGTGGTTTCTACACTCGGATGCCAGATTCGCAGCTTGAAAGTGCCAGAAAAGTGCCAGAAAAGTGCCAGATTTTATTATCAACAACAAAACATTGTGAACTATGGGTATTATGATACTAAACATACCCTAAATCACACTAAAATTACTTGATCTTTTGCCTATGGCAAAAAGCAAGTGAAAATTGATGAAAATTGTCTGAAAACAACGATTTTCTAATTTTGAGCGTCAACTGACACCACATCAATGGGCTAGGCTAGGCTAAAACACTCTTCAGGCCATATATCTATAAATAGATCTATGCTTAGGCTCACAGGCCTTGAATAGGTCTATGCCAGATAGGGCTTGCGCTGTTTGCGAAATTGAATGCCAGATTAGAAATAAAACTGATCATTATGCCAAAACATTTATTAAAAATATATAATTGTACTAAACACTTGGAAACTAGGTATAGATTGACAAAAAATATGCCAAAATATGCCAGAAAGAGTCATAAATGATATCAATACTAAAAAATCACGCCAGAGTGCCAGAAAAGTGCCAGAGTGCCAAACAGAGATTCTGAGTGCCATGCATCTCTCCAGAGTGCCAGATTTGAGGGTTCTGGCACCGAAAGTGCCAGGTCTGGCAACCCTGCACTATCCTAACCTTTAACTTCAAATTTTAACACAGCTAACGTAAAAGATTTGATGTCTCTTGGAGGCTTAAGCCTGAATTTTTCAACTGTAGATCAACTCCGTCCTTCGTCGCAGCTCCTCAGAGAAACAGTCTCGTTCTTGAACTTTCAGGTGCGCATGACAGCTGCGCATACACTGCGTAGCAATACTAATAATTATTGTCTCGTTCTTGAACTTTCAGCTTCGCATATGACAGCTGCGTAGCAATATTAATATTTTGTGAACCAACCAGGGTGAATTTAGCACGATTTTGAATTTTTGATTTTATTGAAGGTATGATTCGTGTGTTAAAAGAAGTAAAGGTGGGTAAAGAATTATCACATATTAGGATGGTATTACCAGAATGGAAACAGATAAAGTTTTTAGCTATTTAGACGTTTTAAAGTTGTCTGGACAAAGAGATGATTGGTGTGGTATGTTTACCTATGCCTACTCTAAACCCGGTACTTGGTGAATGAGTGAATAGTATGTGTTTAAAAAACATTGAATATACTTTAAAAGGTTGTAAAAAATTATAACTATATCATTTCTAGTTCGAAAATTGATTCATTTTATTTACAAACATAAAAGGTCAATATATAGTTGATTTTTGTTTTTTATTTAAAGGAGTCTAGCTCAAAACTGATGAGACAGGAGTCATGGTATCCCCGCCCTGTCTCGTGTGTGGCAGTACATAAAATTGTCAGACGTCAGTCTTGGGGCCCGTCCACAATATAGCCTATATAGTGCTGCTGTTGGACGTTAAACCAACCCAACAACAACAACAACAACAACAACAACAACAACAACAACCTGTACTAGTTCTTATAAATAAGGAACATAACCCAATCATATCATCTACGTGTACCAAATTCACCCTGGTTGCCTGCTTACTTCTTACTTCTACAATACCTGTCCTTCGAGACACAAAAATGGAGACTGAGATTGAAACAACGATTTTTATATTCCCATAGCAACTTATTCTGTCTCATCCAAAAATGTGTTGTCTGCTTTCGCATATCAAGTGATATTAAATATGTTAGAAGATATAAACCTAACGCCAGAAGATGTTTTTAGATTTACTCGTTTTTCAACGACATACTTACAAAAATTGTCTTAAGATTGATACTAATATAACATATATATGGCACACATGTAAACATGCGAATTTGAACACGTTATAACTGAATGGTTTATTGCAGTAAGATCGCTATGCAATAACAAAATCACTATTCAATTTATTGTTTACATGAATTAGACTTAAATAAACACTAATAATGTTATAACATTAGAAAAAAACAACAACGACAAAACAACCAACAAACAAACAAGAAACAGCAGCAACGCATTTTTCAAAATTAAGTCATTATGAGAATAGTTATTACTTTTATTAGCAAAACCAACAATCAGACAATAATTATAGAGAATGTTTTGCATAGAACGAAACATTAGGGTAGCCTTAAATTGTTGGGTATTTGTAAGGGAAATGACTAAGCGATAATATGGGTATTTTTTTTAGTAGGTTTTACGGTGATATGTCACGAGAAGAAGATGCATTGCATATAGTTCTTAAGACAGTACAGCTATCATCGTGGTAACATCGCAAGACACTGAATAATATGAATCATCACGCAAACATTTAAACATAGTCTAATCTTTTAATGCCCATTATGATTGAGAAGAAAAACAATACACAACTTGCATTTATGCAATGTAAAGATGCTTATCGAATGCATTATGATGTAGTCCAGTCGGAAGAGTGATGTCATTTTTTTGCGTTTTCATTGGCGGGCAGATACATACCGACCAACGAAACGGCTGTATCGATCCATCATCGATCCTCAAGCAGTGACCCACTCCTGAAAGATAAAAGTAGAGATCTTTTTTAGCCTACGTGCGAAATTGAAACCAATATTTTTGTATGCTTAAATATATACAGATGAAAATAAGACCGAGTACTAAGAAAAATGTTAGTGTCGTGTTAAAGACCACAAACCATGCATCATGAAAGGCATGCCACCATGAAATAAGTATACCAGTTTAAGACAATACTGACTGTAACTTTGTAAGAGTGAAGTCCGTAAGAAAAATAAAAGAACCATCAAAAAAAAAAATTACATGATGATTGAAGAAACCCAATCGCTTTCTATTAGAAGCTAGGATAAAAACGAACATTAAAACATGATACTGTTCCAACAGCTTTTGTTTTATACCAGTAAAAGACAATACTGATTGTAACTTTGTAAGAGTGACGTCCGTAAGAAAAATAAAACCATCATTAAAAAAAAAATTACACGATGATTGAAGAAACCCAATCGCTTTCTATTAGAAGCTAGGATAAAAACGAACACTAAAAGTAAAACATTATACTGTTCCAACAGCTTTTTTTTTTAATACCAGTTTAAGACAATACTCATTGTAACTTTAAAATACATGCATGCTGGGGGGCACTTTTTTTTGGAATGGCTCATGTGATTGTGATACCAACAACTGAGAAACATTCAAAGGCCAACAGCTCAATTTGTGCCCAACAAACGATAAAAGAAAGACCAAAATAAACTGTTTTGTGTGTTGTAAGGAGCTAAGCTGATAGAAGACTAGATTTGTAAGCAGGATGTTTGAGGTCCGATCGCCAGGTGGTGCCTTATAATCTGGCTTAACAGATAAACCTGATGTGTCCTTGTCTCAGTCAGCTGGTGTAAAAGTAAGTCGGGTGGTCCCCAGAATTTATCAATGAGAGGGAGAGAGAGAGACCGACAGACAAAGACACCACCGGGTATACAGAGAAAGAGAGAAGAGCCAGAGAGATAGAGTTTCAGAGATTGCACTCAGATCTAGAGAAAGGGAGAAAGATAGAGATGGACAGAGAAAGCAAATGAGTAAAGAGAAAGACAGAGGCAGATCATTTTAAAACTAAAAGCGCCCTCCACTTGAGATTTTAAAGCCCTGATGTGGATTGGAACCCCCAAGGAAAAAGAAAGGTGGAGCAGACTTGGCGAAGAAGCACTGACACAGAGATAAAAGCTGCCGGTACCACATGGGCTGAGATGTCAAAGAGGACCAGCTAAAACCGAGTCCGGTGGAGGGGAGTTGCTGCGGTCCGAAGAACCACAGGGAATAAAAAGGCTTTAAAAAACAAAACCACGTAAGAACCATCCTGCTGGTAAACTAAATTTCTAAAGAGGGAAAAATATGTTTAACAAGGAGTGCTTGGATAGTAAGTACCTGGTGGTAACTTACCCGGAGTCCTAATTTATGAAAAAGGCTATGGCGGTGTACTTACGACCCCTTGTTGTTTAAAGATTTGATTTATTCAGACACTGTAGGCTAGTAGGCTAGATCTATGTCTGTAGCATGCAAAGATTAGAGACCCCCTAGGCAGATACCTAGTCTATATAGCTTAGAGTTAGAATAGACCTACATACATCATAATAAGTGTGTTTACTTATAGCACAGGGAAAGGCGAGAGAACCCCAGACCGTCTATTTTGTGAGAACTGGGCTAACGATTGCAGTACAACAAAATAATATTTGACATATCAATTAGATCTATCTATAGATCTAAAACAAAATCTAGATCTAAAATGACCAGAATCTAGAATCTAGATTGAGTCTAGACTAGGGATCTAGATTCTAGTCTAGATTAGATAGGCGGCATAGGGTGATCATAGATGATAGAAAATCAAGCCTTGTTGGTTGAATTTAAAACTAGATCTAGATCTAGATCTAGTATATATTCATTATTTCATATCTAAATTACCTATTTCTCTGTCTAGATTCTTAATATATAGTTATTCTAATCTAGCCTGTAGGTCTACCTTACGTCCGGGGATTTTAGGCACTACTGCTTGAGGGAGTGTTATCAGTCTTCATTCACTGCAACTAAGCAAAGGTATACTACTGCCCTAGGCCTAGGTTTACAATCGTCTGTGCTGCGTGTACGTGATCACCGGGTCAGTCGACTGCCGTCCCCATTGACGTGGTAGTCCGTGGTGTCTGGGAAAGGGGGAAGTTCTCCAAAATCAAACAGACAAACACGTGAAAAACTCAACGTGTATTTTTATTTAGAACGTTGTTAATCTCGCAGGCTGAGTGATTAGCGCGGCGCGCTATTCTCGCATACAACCTCTAAATATAGTAATAACGTCACTCTTCTTTTCGGTGTTTAAAAACTGCTCGGCGCTCTCGGCCTCTCACCACACTTAAGCTTATCTACTCTTTGTCCAACGAAAGATGGCGAGCCAAAGTAGCCTACTTTAACTAAGACTGAGATTTGATGTCTTTGTATTGCATTCAGGACCAAATTTCTAATGACGTTTTTTGTTGTTGACTTGAATAAATCATTTAAGTGTTGTTTTCCTTGCCTAATGAAAAAATTGAGTTTGTTCTATGAGTAAAAGTGTGCATCACATTAACATTGTGTCTGTGATCAGAGATGTTTCTGGGATGTGTTTCTATGGTATTCCTACCACTGCTGTGCTGCTGCAAGTACATGTACCTGTATTACATGTTTGCCTTTTCTACTACTAGAACTACACCACTACTGCTACTAATACTTCTAATTACCTACATGTACTAGTACTCTCTTGCAGGAAAGTACTAGTAATGCTGATGCTGCTAAACTGCTGCTGTCGTAATTCTTAAATTGTTTAAACTAGAACTGCTAGTACAACAGACAATACAAAATAATGACTATTACTGTGTTAGTAATGAAATGTACAAAAATGTTAAGCAAGCTCAGTAATAAACCAGTCAACTAGACAACCAGTCACCTCAGGACTACTATTTTGTGTCCTCTCCATTTACATAAGCAAACAATTTACATATACGGCAACTAGTTGTGCACAAGTCACAAAAATTGAGATGACAGAATGTACGTGTAATTCTAAATACAATTTTGACCCAAGTGTATAGACACTAAATAAAACAGGTTGGAATTCTAATGTATCCTAGTGGTTGACACCAAGTAGGCCTAAATCGCCGTGACAAAGACAATCTTAACTATTTTAGATCCTTCAAGCGTTAACATAATACTCCTTTAGTGGGGTCAGGCTAAATTCAACTATGTGCGACCAAAAAAAAATAGCTATAATTGTTCATAACATTACGATGTCAACATACGTTTCAACTATATCCCTTCAAATTGCTTTATGCCCGTATCAGTTGGAGTTAAAGCGGCAACAATACTGCAGCGGTTGACAATGCCATTATCCAACATTATAATGGTGAAATAAATAGGGATGATTACAGAACTGACCGCGCACAGAGGGTGAATTAGGTATTATGACTGCATGTAGTGGCCCCTTCCGCCAACGCCAATAGAAATCAGACGACCTATTGCAAATCCGACTCATTACATGAAAAAATTACAGGTACAATTTATATGCATTAAAATAGCCTGGAGTCGATTCCATATAAATGACTCAGCCAGTTGTATCTAGTGGCGAGTTTGAGAAGAGAAAAAACAAACATGATACATGCACGTTTTGTATGGAGAAATGCGTGTAACTGTATGCCTACAAGAAAAATACCCAAGGCTTAATTTTGCACGCCAGTCTCTTCATGTACAATGTACATGTATCAAGATAGGACTCTATCAAGATAAACCCGAGCCAGTAAAAAAACACCGTCT
Source organism: Elysia chlorotica (assembly GCA_003991915.1). Lineage (NCBI taxonomy): Eukaryota > Metazoa > Mollusca > Gastropoda > Plakobranchidae > Elysia > Elysia chlorotica. The sequence goes on from RQTK01001320.1 coordinate 89,607, forward strand.
GTATGGTATATCTCTCACTATGGAAGATACGCCTACCCCTACCCCGCCACCACCCCTACCCCCTTCTCTCTCTCTCTCTCTCTCTCTGAATCTCTCTCTCTCTCTCTCTCTCTCTCTCTCTCTCTCTCTCTCTCTCTCTCTCTCTCTCTCTCTCTCTCTCTCTCTCTCTCTCTCTCTCTCTCTCTCTCTCTCTCTCTCTCTCTCTCTTATTGGTCCTTAGTCTTACTCTCTGTAATGTGGATTTATAATGGAGTTGTTGTTTTTTAATAGATCTAGCCTAAAACAAGTTCCATTCTCTCTCCAGGATTGCCTTCTTACTCATATAGTTTTTCCAGACTAAATTAAATATAATTTTTAGGTGTGTTTTGTAGGCAGTGAATCATACTAAAATGTCTAGGTAAGTCCCTATTTTCCTATCCAAATCTTTATGTGGAAATCTCATCACTTTTCTCCTTGGAATTGGATCCTTAGCCTACTTGCTACCCGCTAACAGGATGTCCTTATAGCGCTTATGTGCTTATCCCACATACTGCCAAAATAGCACCAAGTACTAATCTCACAGACTGCCCGAATAGCGCCGCACGCTATTCTCGCAGGCTGCGTGATTAACAACGTTCGTTTATTACTTGCGGTGAGAACGTATGCCGGTCTATGATTGGTTATTTTCTTCACCTCTAGGTTCACTTCCACTTCCAGGGCGGGTGTTGCGAATGTAAACAACTTGCTGCATCCTTCTTCGTTTAACCACTATTTCTAGGCCTCTATACCTAGATTTCTAGAACCAATAGCCTATTACTCTGTAGTTGTCTGCAACTGAATCATACCAGCTATTGTAATCCAAAATAAAGGCTTGAATTTAATTATTGTGGTGTGATATGTTTTAGATCTGGCCACGCACGAAACTGAAACTTTTTTTTTCTTACTGGGGAACGCATGCTTACTAATAACTTTGTTATTATGCTGATAGATAGCACTGATACACACGCCTCGTTTCTATTGAGCAACTACAAAGATGTGGCAATAAGCATAAGGGCTAAACCTAACCCAAGCCCAAACACTAGCCCTAAATAACCTCAACCCTTCCTACCATAACTCTAACTGTTATCATCACTTCTTTGTATTTGCTCGATAGAAAAAGAAAAGAGGAGTATAAGACCGCAGTAGCAGTCTCATAGTTTACATCAATCCCCCCCCCCCAAAAAAAAAAAACAACAACAGGCCTTACAATTCTAGTACCATCTCAACTCCCTGGGGAGCATGCAGTGGTGCTACCATTTTACATGCGCGACACTATTCACTGACAATATTCTTCACTGCCTATAGCCAGGTACCCATTCAATCATTCATTCATTCAATTAAATAATCAATCAATCAGTCAACTAACCACTCAAACAATCATTCAATCAATCAATACCGACACAAAAACATAGACCTGGGGGAGCGGGGGGGGTGGGGTAGATTTTAAACCCTGGGGAACATAAACATGCTCCCGATGGTAGTAGTGGTGTTGGTGTATTTTTGTTGCTGTTGTTGTTGTTGTTGGTGGTGGTGGTGGTGGTAGTGGTGATGTGGTTCTGGTGGTGACGATTGTGGTGGTGGTGGTAGTTGTTGTTTGTGGTGGTAGTGTTCCAACATATGTTTTTTTTTTTTTGTTATTGGTACTTTGGTAGTGTTGGTCGTAGTGGTGGGTGTTGATAGAGGGGGTGGTGTTGTTAGTGTTGTTGTTGTTGTTGTTGTTGTTGTTGTCGGTGGTGGTGGTGGTCTTCTACTCCTGCTGCTGTTTATGGTGTTGACCTTTCCCTACTCCTGATTAAGCATTAACGAGAGCATGTATCAATGTGCGAGTAGGTCTACTTCCTTCCCTAAATCATTTTATGGTAGTGTTGATGATGGTATTTTTGGTGGTGGTAGGCCTACTGGTAGTGGTGGTGTTGGTATAGGTGATGGTGGTGACGATTGTGGTGGTGGTGGTAGTTGTTGTTTGTGGTGGTAGTGTTCCAACATATGTTTTTTTTTTTTTTTTTTTGGTTACTTTGGTAGTGTTGGTCGTAGTGGTGGGTGTTGATAGAGGGGGTGGTGTTGTTAGTGTTGTTGTTGTTGTTGTTGTTGTTGTTGTTGTTGGTGGTGGTGGTGGTCTTCTACTCCTGCTGTTGTTTATTGTGTTGACCTTTCCCTACTCCTGATTAAGCATTAACTAGAGCATGTATCAATGTGCGAGTAGGTCTACTTCCTTCCCTAAATCATTTTATGGTAGTGTTGATGATGGTATTTTTGGTGGTGGTAGCCTACTGGTAGTGGCGGTGTTGGTATAGGTGATGGTGGTGTTATTGGTCGTGGCGGCCTTGCTGTTAATGCTGCTGTTTCTAGTGCTGCTGCTGTTTAGACCTAGCTTTCCCTAGTCCTGATCAAGCATTAATGAAAGCATGTTTTGAATGTGTGGGTACGAATTATTGAATACTAATACTGCACAAACAACACTGTATTATTCTATCGGTTAGTAGGCCTACTTCCTTCCCTAATTCTCTCTATCTTTTTTTTAAAAACTCTTTGCCAGGCATACGTTCTCGCTGTAGCCGTAAGTCATTTATAGCACAGGGAAAGGCGAGAGAACCCCAGACCGCCTATTTAGTGAGAACCGCGCTGGCGATTGCAGTACAACAAAATTATATTTGACATTCAAATTTTTAGGAGGGATTTACAAATGTGCTAGATCTAGATCTATGCATTATAATTATAAGTGTACAAAATTAGGAATTAAATAGGTTTGATCCCTGATTTATTCTTATCATTTGCCGATTAGACAGTGAGATGGAATCATCATAATAATCTCGTACCTAGCTTGGCGTTAATAATTAATAACAATAATAATAATAATAATAATAATAATACGATGATTTTACAGCGAACCAACTTGTTCCGGGGCTGACGGACAGTGTTGACCCAGGCAAGCTGGTACTCACTATCTGAGGACTCGACGTTGTGGACTCTGCGACTAGAGGACTTGCCATAGATATATAACTGCCCTACATCTATGGGACTTGCACATAGTGGCAAATTGGTGCTTACCATGGCACTTTCTTAACTCTTTGCCGTACGCAGTGCACTTGCTCTTCAGCATAGGATGGTGTCGGCCACAAAACTTGCACTAACTGACTAAGCCGTCAGAGGAGGTTTAGTGGACTGAGGATGTGTAGAGGAGGACAGAGGGCGATTTTTCAGCTTTAACAGCTGCTGACGCCTCATGAGTCATGTTCATGGTCTGACGATGTATGTCTGCGTTCTCGGCATCGATAGCTTCCGCTAGGGTCAGATCACGAATCTTAAGCAGATCACGCTGTGTGTCTTTGTCTCGGACACCCAAGACATTCCGGTCTCTTAGGAGATAATCTAGGCACCGCTGGCAGTAGTTGCAGCTTTTTATTGGACGGCGGAGGTCACTGTAGAATATTTCGAATGATTCTCTTTCTCTCTGAAGGCGGCTGTTGAAGAGATACCGTTTATAGGTGACATTCACTTCACCAATAACGAAGGAATCGAACTTAGGGTTCGTTGAGACTCGGGTTGTTCGAAGGAAAAACCGTTGTAACTGTAAGCCTTCAGGGCATCGTCATCCAGGCAGTGAAGGAACAGAGCAACTTGGACATCTCTTTGGAGAGTAGATATCTGTGACAACACAGGATAGGTGTCCCAACGCTGTTCAACAGTTTCCAAGACTCCTGGATGTTGGAACCCAACGAGAGCCGAGAAGGAGGTTTTAAACCAGCAATAACGGAATGAGACGGAACACTGTCACTCATCGTAGAGGAATCAAGATCGAGGGTTTGGTGTTCGTTCTGATCACTCATGATGAGGTAATAATTAATAGTAAACTGAGATAAAGTCCAAGAGGAAAAATCAAAACAATCCGTACATAGAAAGATTAAACCAGCTGCCACCATGTTACGTACCGCCACAACATTACTGCGCTTAAGTTAGGGTTCGAAGTTTATAAACAAACTCTAAATGAACGAACAGAAAACAATACAAAGATTATAGATACTTTTATTAACGAAGCTTTCAAGTCGGTGGACTGAACAAGACTGAAGAGACTCTGGTTATGTGGTAGGACAACAGTTTTAACAGAACAATAGTACGTGCTGTGACTAAGGCGGAGAGGAGGAGGATAGACAGAGGGGCACCAGGAGGTTAATGTAGGTCGAAGGTGTGGCCCGCAGCGCCAGGCTAAGTTCAAATCTAAAGTTAATTAAATCTATGCACGTAACAGTGTGTAAGTTGTGACTGGGGTTGATTTCTTAAAAGCCTCAGTAACAAGTGGTTATGGAATATACTTCTTTCACAGCAAAATCATAATCAAAGTGATTGATGCATTTCATGGCAGTTGATATCCTTTTATCTCTGATTATAATACAGCTATTACAGATGTAGGATACTCTACTGCTAACTATGATGAATGAGTTCTGGCTTGGACAGTTGGGGTCCCCTAGCTGTAGAAGTCTTTTACAGTATTAATCAGAGTGCAAGTTCAGGGCCTCAGATGATTTCGAACCATAATAGTTGAAGTAAGGATATTTTGTAGCATTCTGAATGTCGTCAGAAGTTCAAAGCAACGTCAAGCATAGGACTTACATTATAGGATCTTAACTTTTGTTTGATGAAAACTGCTTATTGACATTTTACCACTTGTCTGCTCAGTTTTAAACATTGCTTTGTAAGTTAACAGTACTGCACCGTCTTTATAACATGACTATTTTTTAAATCATTTTTTTTAAATAAAATAAAAAACTATCCCAATAAACCAAAGAATGTAGTGAGTGTACTGTTTAATATTGAATGAACATCCATCCTGATTAAAAAGTAATATTTTCAAGCATCGTAATAGTAAAACCAGGCTGGGGGAAACTAAATGGAAAGATTATATACAAAGAAAGATCACGCAACTGTTTTAGTGAAAGTAAAAAAGTGGTTACGAATCCGTAGTGACTGTTGTTGATAAATAAGTATACTGCTTGCATGACTAATCTGCCAAATGTGTACACAATCAATGAAACACCAAGCGAGAATATTTAAATCTCATACTAGTTTAAAGAAGAAGATGAGACTCGTTCTTTTCATTCGTAGATTCCTAACCTGACGATACATTATCTGGGTTCTAGGATAAACAAAGGCAGATGTAAAAAGCTAGACAATTTGAGATACTGGGATTTTTTATTGTGAAGTTTGATTTTCGTTTCCTTCCCTGCCTGTTAATTACAGAGGGTATCTTATTATATATTTGTGAACTGGTGAAATTATTATCGTCATCCCCGCCATAACTACTCAAGGTACAAACTTGAAATTTATATATATTGGTACCTTGGAATTTTCTGAATGCCTTAGGCTGGTTCGTTTATTTTTCACGATGACGCATAAAGCATTAATTAGATTTTAGGAATTGAAATAATTGTTTCGTCGACCAAGCAGCCATGGCTGTTTTTGAATTCAATTAGCTAATAGTAAGTGAAAGCGGGTTAGGTTCAAATCGATGCGGTGCTCTATTTCAATAGTTAAGATTTTTTGCCGTAATTATTATTGTTTTCTTATTATGATGTTCTTTTTCTTTCCGTTCGACATAGATCCTATTCATGTGCGGGACTCTGCTCGGGTTATAATACTGAATTCCAGATTAATCGAATGGGGATCTTTCGGGGTTTAAAAACATTCGAGCGCAGTTTAAATTCTATCTGGATCTACCTCGACTATCATCGAAAAGGGGATAAACATGGATCTAAAAGCTAAATCAAATAACTAAATCTAGACTTCTACTACTCATAGATCTACACATACTTTTTTTTATTCTTTCCATTCAACATGTTCACGTGCAGGGCTCTGCTCGGGTTATAATACTGAATTCCAAATATCTATCGAATGGGGATCTTTCGGGGTTTAAAAACACTCGAGCGCAGTTTAAATTATATCTGGAACTACCTCGACTATCATCGAAAAGGGGATAAACATGGATCTACACATAATTTTGTTTATTCTTTCCATTCAACATGTTCACGTGCGGGGTTCTGCTCGGGTTATAATACTGAATTCTAGATCTATCGAATGGGTTTAAAAACATTCGCACCCAATTTCAATTCTATATGGACCTGCGTCGACTATCATAAAAAAGGGGTAAAAATGGATCTAAAAGAAATGTTATCTACAAAAAATACTGTAAATATCCTAGCGTGAGCTATCAAGACTATTGATATGCCCTTTTAAGTGATGTACACATTTGTAGGCCTATCACATTTGATTTGTTTAACTTTTTTGGCTTTAAACTTCTATCTCTACAACTATGTTTTACCATTTTAGTTGCGCACAGTGTCCCAAAATCCAAGCTTTATCTCTGTTAGTAATATGTATAACCTTAAAAAAAAAACATTTTATATCCGTACTGTGTCCCAAAACCTGAGCGAAGCCGGGCATCCCAGCTAGTATTTAATATTACAAATGTTTGCTTAATATTGAATATTATGTTGACATGTCTTTGATAAAACTCTTATGTTGATTTGCCAATAATAAAAATAATTTTTTTTTAAAAAAGGTTTAAGCTTTTTTGTTTTGTTCACCGTTATATGATACATGGTTTAGGTCAAGTGAGGAAGCCAGAAGCCAGAAGCTTCAAATATGAATTACTATTTGAAATTCATCATCATGGGGTGCCATGCCGGTTGGAGTAGGCGAACATGTCCCTCTACATCTCTGTCATCGCGTTTCACAATCAGGTCATCCCTTTGCTTGCATCGATCTATTTTCTTCCGTGCCTGTCCCAGATCTTTTTTCTCTGTCTGCCTCTCGCTCGCTCTCCATAAATTTTTCCAGTTCTAATGAATGTGTTCTAAATCATGTCTGTTTATGAAATGGCCAACAAATTTTGCTTGTTGTCTTGTGACTTCATTGAGATTAATCCGGTGCCTGCTTTTCTTCAACTTTTGTTTGTTGTTTGAAATTACCGGTATCTTAAAATCATGCATGATTTCCGGCTGGCAAATCTTGTAGAAAAAAAGAAAAAAAATCAACCCACAACTCCAGTTGTATACATGAAGTATCTAATCTCATTTCCGAAATACTCTAGGCTATATCTTTAGCATTTTAGAAATGAGATAGAACATTGCACATTTGACTCTGGCCGAGGTAATTATAACTGCAGACCCTGGTAGTTGGTCGACGACTGCACCTGCCGAAGACTGATTTAAAAAAAAAAATGTTTTTACACTTAACTTTACTTTTACTAGTTTTAGACATGGCGATACTGAGAGAGATAAAAACACAACACTTTGAATTTTAGCTCTATAATTATAAAAGAGACAGAGAAACCTTTGTAAAAATATATGGTATCATTAACTTAGTCTATAAAATAAAAAAGAGGCAATTTTTAAAGGTAATTGTATGCTATTTATAGATTTTGAATTTGTCAATCTTCATGCCTAACACTAAAAATAAGATTGATTTTGATTTTTTTTTTTTTGTCTTGTCACAATGAAAAATTGACATCCAAAGTTGTGTGTGTGTATGTATAATTATGAAGATTTCAAGTTTGCAGAAGGTACAAATGTGCCATACGCCTTTAAAGTCAAACTGTTTTTTCTTATATGTCTAGATCTAGGAGACGTACTTTTCTGGCAAAATAATGTTGAAGACAGATCAAATTTATCAGAAACTTGTAATCGTTTTGAACTATTTTAACTAAAGATGAATTATCTCCCAATCGATCTACAGAAAGTAAAATATTGCAGTTCACCTTAGACTCGACGATCTGGCTCTATCTCTGATTGTTGGATGCAAACTTTGTTAAAGCAATGTTTGGTTCAGTGCCTCTATAATCTATTTTAGATAATTATACCTAGATTTTGGTGTTGAGACAATCTTAACTCCCATCTCTCTACAATCTAAGCTTTCCGTTGGCCTCCTCTTTTCCAACCACACATGTAGACCCTATACACTAAAGCGTATGCACATGGCGACTTTGTATCTTCGACCGCCTATCACGCTTGACAGACTTCCCCCTCTCCTAGCTCTATGCAGTTGAAGATTTTTGTTCATTCTTCGATACACCCCTTTCACTGTATACTACACAACATGATATCAGTTAAGGATTGTCGGAAAAGTATGTGATATATTCTTTGACTAGGGACCAGCAAATCTTTTCTGGTTTAATTTTAGCTCAATCTAATGTCTGGTAAGCGTAATTTTGTGAGCTTGCGGACACCTCTGGTTCCTTGGATCCAACAGTAGGTATCAGATAAGTTACACGAGTTGAGTTGGTTTAACATCCAACAGCATCACCATATAGGCTATATTGTGGACGAGCCCCAAGACTGACGTCTGACAATTTTAAATGCTACCATACAGGAGACAGGGTGGGGATACCATAACTCATGTCTTAGTCAGTCACATAGAACGGACACCGACCCAACCAGTAGGGGGAAATGTTTACTGTACAGGGTTTGAACCAGGGACCTCCTGCGTTGAAAGCTGATGTTTAAGTTAGACAGCAGGTTACCAAAGACAAAGAAGAAAAATCAGGGATTTATATATGTACATTGAATGTAGAATTTTCATTGGATGCAAATTATGCTGTAGTCGGGAAACCTCAGCCACGGCAGTATGCAGGGGAAAAATCAGGTATGTGGTACACGTACAATGTATTCGTCATCACACATTAAGCATGTATCAATTGAGACACACAAAAATATTGATAAACAGGTTTTATGAAATTTTAATTGGAATAAAACTTTGTTTTAACAATAATATATTTGTTTAGAAGTCTAATTTTAAAGTCACTAAAATGCAAAAATAGGATTAAGTATAAATATATACCCCATTACCATTTCATAATAAATTAAGAAATTAGTTTCACAGCAATAAATTTAAGTAATACTTTTTACCAAATATACATGTATTAACATTACAAAAGTGGTTGTTAGCATATGCATGGATGTGGGCAGTGAGTTCACCATTGCAATAAAGTTCTTCAAAAAACTTGTTGCATTGTATGCGCTGCAGAGTTTTTGTCCTGTGTGGCAAAAGGTATTATAAGGGAGTTTTTCTTTTGCTTTTTCAGATCTGCCTATACGCAAAAAGACGCTTTTGTTATTCTTCCTACCTTCATTTGTCAACTGTTGAAAAAAATACAAAAGCAAATGTCATGTCTTCCTATCTAGGGATTATCGATTTTAATCCATTAAATTGAATAAACAATGAAGACTTTTTAGCTGTTTCACTTTAGAGGCAAACCTCAGAAAGGATCCATTCTATTTCTAACAGAACACCCCCCCCCCCAAAAAAAAAAAAAAAAAAAAAAAAAAATGAAAAAAAAAAGAAAACCACCTATAATATCAGTTACAGCCTACCTAAAATTTTAAATTTTAATATCCACACACTTAATAAAAAAAACTAAGGTTACTGTTTCATTTACTCATTCATATTGACATATCTTGCCATATAATATTCATTTTAAGCAGTAGGCCTATGTCGAGCCAAAGGGGAAAAAAATAAAGACTAACTTCAAACAAGGTGCATTCCTGTTATAAATGTAGACATAACTGGTATCAGATTTTTTAAAAGTAACAATACAATGGATTTGTTGCCATGAGTCAAATTCTCACTATTGCCTCATTTCTCCCATGAAAACACTTGATGTCATGAAACTGTATTAAAAAAAAAAAACAAAATCCACAAATGACCTCACTCTTTAAGGTTAATACATAAATTTTATTATAATATACCTTTTGATTTTACGACACTTCGGTAAGTAGAACAATTTTTTTCAAACAATTCAAACTGTGCAGAAAGCAAAAAAAAAAAAAAGAAAGAAAAAGAAGTGCTTCTGAGAAAATGGAAGCAATGAGAGAAAAAATATGATATTAAAATAGGCAAAATGTATATGAAAAAACAAAGGAATCACACAAATTGCCTGTTGTCTACTATAATATAATAAACATTAAGCATCATGTCAACACTTAAAGAAAAGATATCTTATTTCAGATGTTTACATATTATATCTGATACCCTGTTTCTTGGAATTTTTGTGAGTCATACCCATGCATGTATTCATTTAATCTAAGGCAAAAACAAACAAAAAAACGTTGCTTGCAATGAGATATATAAAAAAAAAAGCATGAAAGGCACAAGATCATACTGATTGCAGGACAGGAAATATCAAACAACTTGACATACCCGTGCATGTATTCATTTAATCTAAGACAAAAACAAACAAAAAAACGTTGCTTGCAATGAGATATATAAAAAAAAAAGCATGAAAGGCACAAGATCATACTGATTGCATGACAGGAAATATCAAACAACTTGAATTCGCAGTCTGATGTATAAGTATAATCAACAATTGAATAACAAAAATGTCAAAAAATGGCAATAGGAGCATAAAGATGAGAAATTAAAAACAATTTGACTTGACATTACATGCATGTCCTTCCACTCTTTGAATTGAGATACTGTGAATCACATGATCATAATTTGCGTTCATTGTATGTTAGGAATTCAATTTTACTAAGAAGATGAAGATAAATGAAACAGAGAGCACAGTGCACTCCATGCAAACGACAATCGATATGTATTAACTTCATATTGATTTAATATAAAAACAGCTGACATTTTGTTTTATATATAACTGAGCATTTTTAAAGAATTACTAAAAATATATACCAAAACAATTTACCATTATGTGTAAACTTGAGCAGTAAAAAATTGGTTTCACTTATTTCATAATTTGATTGCCTTCTTTCAATGTATTCCTCAGGGGTTTTTGGGTTGCTTTTTTTCTATCTGGAGGTAATTCACAGTATATGGTACTGCCATTTATAACCAGACAAAATAATGATAATAAGTATTGGTTTCAAATCATAACAATAAGTATGGTAGGTCATGTAATTTTCAATAACACAGTTCACATCTCTGAAAAAATCCAGATTGCAGTGATTTTCAATTTAATACTCAAGAGCACATTTTTTTTTCATTTAGAACAGAATTATAGTTCATGAACATAAATCATGCAAAAGCTCTCCTTCACCATTGTCTAAGCGCTATTAAACCTAAAGACCAAGTACAGTTTTCGCTATCTCACTAATCACAGCTCGTCATGCTTTGGTCCACTAAACTCGTCATGAGAAATGAAACCATCTTTGTCTTGATCTTCCTCCTTAAAGATGTCCGTAATGATTTCGTTGCGCTGCTCCATCAGCTCACTAGCCTTCCTTCTCAGCTTTTCTTCAAGTAATTTGACACCTGCACACAAAAGATTTATTGAAATAATTGCAGAGAGATTTTTTTTACACATCCTTTGACAAAAGACACATCTACCTCAAGGACTCAGTTAACTTATAAACATGTCGACTTTAAACTTGAAATTCACTTCCTTTGAAGAAAGAAAAGATAAGAGTGATTCAAGGACAAATTTATACAATTTCGCAACTTATTGAATTAATTATTTTAAACCCAGTATTTACTTGCAACAAAATCCCCCTTTTTTAAATATACTTTAATAAAAATAGTTTCTCAATATTTTTCAATATAAAAATCTATACATCACAGATTTCCTTTTATTTGAAAAGTACCTCTCACGATAGTATTGTTCAATGTGGTCTGCTTTTGCAGCTAAAAAAGAGGTTTCAATTCCAAAACTTTTGGACCATGAATCTTGTTTATAATGATATGCATACATAAGATCTCCTGATCGAGTTTAACCGATGTAAGCAGTAAAATTGATTTCTAAGCCTTAAAAAAATGTCCTTGGTTACTTCCCTTTGACTATGTTTTTAAAGGTTGCAGAAAAACAAAATTAATTTGTTAGCTTCATAATTATGTCCTTGGAAAATGCTGGATACTTTTTAATTGTAATCATGACATGATGAATTTTTACAAAGATATAAAATTTTCTATTACAGAATAAGAATGTCAATTTCATGACTGACCATGAAGGACTAAAGTACAAAAGAATAGCAGCTATCTTGGTTTTTCAATGGTCAAGTAATACGATATGCACAAATATTACTGTCAATTTCTGAATCATCCCTTCATAGAATATTTAAGCAATCATGACACATTAAAGAATTAAAGAAGGGGGGCGGGGAGTCTGTTTGTTGGGTCTGAGGTGTATGTTCTTAACTTTTGTCAAGATATCACTATGTGAGATCCCAAAATGGAAAATAAGAGACGTGAAACCTGCATAGACACAATCACCAAATGCAATCTAAGAATTTTCTGAGGATAACTAGCTAGTCTCTGTCATTATAGCATTATCACACACGCACATATCTTTGGTTAGTAATAACTCCCTGCCCCCAGATAATACAGAGAGAAAACTATTTTAATAATGCCACAAAGTATGCAGAGGTACTCAGAAATTCTTGGGCACTCATAAGAGTTTATCGGTGTAGGTTTCTTCAAACCTGATAAATCATATGAATTTACAAGCTTTCTATCTATATAAATTATTTTAATTTAAGATAGAAATTTAAATATAAATATGATTCTGCAGTGTACAAATAAATTTGCAAATATTTCAAATGCATATTAGTCCCATATACGCCTTCTTGTATTAATAAACTGCAAGTTTTCATTCTGGACCTACCTCTTCCTGTGAGAGAAACTTGTCTTCATTTGAATCAATCTCTTTGAAAACATTACGTGGTGCTTGCCCATCCTTGATATCTATAAGCTCAACCTCATAAGTCAGTCCTGCATTGGGTGGTATTGATTCTCCTGAAATGTAAACAAGAACAGTGGTAAAATTGGCAAAAAAAATATGAAGGAACTTGAAAAAAACATTGAATATATCTTGAAAATCTTAGTTTTACAATGTATATTTGTATTAATTAGCCATGGTGTAATTTTGGATAGTATTAAATGCTTGGACCTTGAAACTGCTTCAGTGACTTGAGCCACGGGGGAAATTTGTTATCTATCTTTGTCAATATTTCAATATTGATAAAGACACATTACATGTAATTACTCTTTCTATACCAATGGGTTGCTGTTTTTTTTTGTTTTTTTTTTGTTTTTTTTTTTAAATCATACCTCTACACCAACAAAATAATTATAGAACTTGAGCATAACCTTACACTTTGACCCAAATGGTTTATCAATTTGATTGTCCAGGCATATATTATTTTTTTATAACCTAACATACCTGCTCCTTTACTTCCATAACCCTTGCTGGCAGGTATGATTAATTTTCTCTTTTCTCCGACACACATGTCGGTGAGTCCTTCTTCCCATCCTTTTATCACTTGTCCTGCACCCAGCTGGAACTCAAATGGATCACCTCTGTCCAAGCTGTTTTAAAATGAGAAATATTGATTTTATACCGTACAAGTTTCAGATGAAATCAAAACACATGTGCGCATTGATATTCTTGAACTGTGCTAGCACATATTTGTATTGAACTGCACATCTTCAATTTTGAATATCAATATTTATAAAAATTTTACACACAAAGAAACGACCTTGAATCATGTACATGTACTATGAAAAGGTTAAAAAACAAGATAACAAAGAATATTTCTTTAAAGGCAGTCCCATACAACAGGCTACTAACAACCACTCACCCTCTTGTAGATAGAGCAATTACCTACATTTTATAATCTAATGTAACCTTCATTCTCAAGTGTGGCAGATACAACTCCATTCACAGAGCTTCTACATTCAGCATTCACAATGTACCTTTATGTCTTTGCCTTCAGAGACAGTTGTCCCACACATGCCAAAAGCACACGGGTATTATTTCATTATATTATGCTATACAACTTCAGCAATGTAGAAAGGGGTGCTATTTTGTATCAACTCTGATTCAAACTTCTAGCCCCAAAATGAATTTCTAAAAAATGTATCAAAAAGCAGATGAAAGAGGCAGTATTTGCTAGTAACAAAAGATGTTCATATAAAGGTTTATAAAAAAAACTATAGGCTTATATACTGAAAAATAAGGGAATTCAGATAGGTGTGTAGCCTTGCAATGGGCATGGACCTTATTTACTGGTCAAACTATAGAGTGACAGTGTTCGCTGATTTTATTTATGAGAGTCTAATGTGACTATTCCGGGTGTAGATTTATCATTATTTTTCATCCTTCATACTATACAACTGAAAATCTTTCCATAACTAGTTTAAGAACCTACTTCTTTATTGAGAAACATGGGACAATAGCATAAGAGCTGTACTGAGAGGGGTGGCAAGAACAGGCCATAAAAAATTTTTGGGTTAACTTGGAAAACAAGCCAAAGATAGACATGGATGACACTCTCATTACTTAACCTTTATAAGAGTGGAGGGCAATGATGACATGTATACTTGCAACACTATTTAGCTGATTGCTTGCATTAGGGTCAAGATTAGTCTCTTTTTCAAATGTACAAAACACATTTCGTATTTATATTTAGATAAGTTAAACACATATTTTTAAAAATTAGAATAAGAATACAAGACCTCATCCTACCTTGAATCAAATTTTCTTCCTGATTCGGTTAAAGTTCCAACGTAATGCACGAATAACATATCATTTCTCTTTGACTTTCTTTCGCAGTTCTCAGGAGGTGGACTCAAAATCTCAATTGATATGGCCTGTTCCGCCCCTTCCTGGTCATCTCCATGACTCAGCGCTACTAATGCTAATACAAGCAGAGCAGCAATAGAATGAAGATGGAGTGCCATGTCTGTTTGGTGAAGTGTCTGTGAATGAGAAAAATATCATACATATTGAGGGATGGTTTCCAATTGAGCCAAAAATAAATTTTAGAAAAGTTTAGAGAAGATGTATTTTTAAATTATAATTTTACATTTCGAAAGATTCACAGAATTTGTTGAAAAACAAGATTTTAACATTGTAATTTTCCAATTTAAAATACAAAATTATGTTCATTTAGTAAAAAAATCAGACATGAAATAAGAAAATATCAGTATTCTCATAGTATAATTTATATAATATATCATGTGATTGTGATACCAACAACTGAGAAACATGCAAAGCGCAACAGCTCAATGTGTACACAACAAGCCAAAAAAGAACAGGTCCGATCGCCAGGTGGTCCCTTATTATCTGGCTTAACACTAACATTTATGTAAGGGTTGCGACTTTGTTATGTCTATCTGGATAGTTGTGGAATACTAGAGTGACATCCCCTTGACCGCATGGCAACGGGTTGCACTGCTTTTTAGTAGCCTACTTAGGGGCACTGGTGCACGTATGACTCATGCATTAATGACAGATGCGGCACTCCTCCGTAGATAATAGGGAACTTTCCTTGCTCTATCTTATATTTAGATTCCCTCCTTTTCCAGAGTTTCTAGAATGTTCTTAAGTAGTGCCCTGTAACAATACGCAGTTATTTTTATCTTTATATTTACTATAAGCGCATTACCAGTAAATGTTTGTTATTTATAATGTTAATATAATGGTATACTCTCTCTGTACACATAATCCTCTCTTATAGTGTATTTTTTAGGTTTCTTTACTTTAATAAACTAGTATATCTTTCCTTTGATAAAACTTGCACCTTGTGTTGTGTTTGAATACGAACCTATTTTGTGTTGTTGTCTTGTATAGGTGTGGGTGTCTTTATTAGTAAGCAATATAGAAGCTCCGAAGAAGCAAGGGAAATTAAAGCACCCCACCCCTTACATATAAACCTGCTGTGTCCTTGTACTGTACAAGTAGATTTAAGATTCAACAAAAATCTATTTCATGTCTACACCTAGTCTGTAGATCTACCTTACGTCCTGAGATTGTATTGCTTGATGGGAGTGTTATCAGTCTTCAGTCTTCACTCACTGCAACTCTGCAAAGGTACCGGTATAATAATACTTCTACTACTAGTACTAGCCTAGGTGTACTATCGCCTGTGCTACGTGTACGTAGCCAATGGGCTGTCGACTGTTGTTCCCACAGATTATATAATACGTGGTCGTCTCTGGCGCCTGGGAAAGGGGGAAGTTCCCCAAAATCAAACACGTGCAAAACTCAACGCGTGTATTTATGGCACAGCGAAAGACAACCTGCAACCACCAGTGCGAGTGCAAGGCGAGAGAACCCCACACCGTCTATTTTGTGAGAACCGCGCCAGCTCAGACATTCAATTTTTAGGACAAAAACAACAACAACAGCAACAACAACAACAACAATAATAATAATAATAATAATAATAATAATAATAATAATAATAATAATAATAATAATAATAATAATAATAACATAATAATAATAATAATAATAATAATAATAATAATAATAATAATAATAATAATAATAATGTAACAGATTTGGTGATGATGATGGTGATCTGTTAGGCTCTGTTTGTCTAGGGGTATTAAAAATATACACAGCCAATCACACGACTCGTCCGTAGAAAATAAGTCCCAAGTCTGCAAGTAACAATTGCAAACTGTTTAATCCAACATAAGAGCTATACTGTACAATATCAGTAGGTTGACTCATTAATCATTACTGTTGATTCAATATTGACTATGGAAATTTAACCTTGACTAACTAAATATAATTTAGATCCTTATTTATATAAAATCTCGTCGAATCATCCAGAAAAGGAATTACATAAATCATAAGAGAACATTCTCGGTACACGACATTAGCATTTAGCAACCAATCAAAACGAAGGTAATCAAAGGGGTGACGAGGTCACTACTATGCTATAACTAAGTCGGAGATTCGAGAAGAATCTTGACCATACAAGTGCGGGCTGTGTTCAATAAACAAAACTAAACTCTTAGGCTTGAAATACAAACGTTATGCAACCAAACAAGATAATGTACATAGATCTAGCCGATCCGCTACCCAAAAGTTACGCAGCCGTTAACAGCCTGTCCCAGCAGCTATATGCCATTTGAAATTCCAAAATTTCCTTTAAAAATATGACTAAATTTGCCAAACACGCATGTGCAACATGAAAAACTAACCATTTCCTTACGTTTTGGGGACATCTGAACCCAGGGGCTTTGTCTTTTTTTTTAGCTGTTTAAAAACTCATGTGCTTATTTTAAGAAAATAGTTTCTTTTACGATCCTTCTACCATGTCTATTTATTACAATATTAAAACAGGTACTTACAAGAAAAACAACAGCTGGTACCCATTGTATCAGATTATGGTGCAAGACTTGTCTTTTATGCTCTGATATGAAATGAGACTATTCCAATCATTACTGGTGTGAGTATTATAGTACCTTATCTTATCTTATCTTATTATAGTTTCAGCTGAATTGCCATTTAATGGGATGCTGTTACCCTTTGGTAGAACATTGTATGAGATCCGTGGTTCAGGTGCCACTTTGGAAGCTCCGTTTTTTGTTTTTTTCTGATTTGGTTGGTGTCAGTTAAATATTACTGATCAAGTCCTGGGCATTCCTCTCTGAGGTCCTGTTGCAATATAGGACTTTCCTTAAGACCTTAGAGGCGTTAAACAGTGAGGCCACTTTTCCGGAAATATAATTTGGGTTTGGATCTCCGGAAATTGACTTTTTGAGTCCGATGTAAACTTTCTCCCGAAAATTCAAGATAGCTGGCAACAGGAATGCCCGTTACAGGGATCACAGTTTTCCGCGCATCCGCGATTTTCCGTGCCACAACGATTTCCGCGGATAATCTCAGCACATTAAAAAATCGAACGGGATGTTAATATTAAATATTAATCGATACGGATTTCTTTGCCAACTATCGGTAATATCCACAATAGCCTATCGAATCACTGTGTTTGTTATAGACTTTATTCTGATTACCGGTAATGAAATTAGAGCAGATGTAGAGTATGGATAAACTCCGTTGAGGCGGATAAAAACATAACACTAAAAACAAAATGTCTAACCGGAAGCCAGTAAAGAAGAACATCTGTTGTACGTACATGTATTGTTTACCGGCAAATATCTGTTAACAAGACTTGCTATTTCTTGCAATAAATGTAACTATCTAGCATCTCAGAGCTTCTTTAAAGATACAAAAATCTTGAAAATTTTCAGCAAGTTCCAGAAATGTTGCCATGTTCATGTGTTACCCCTGGTTAAACCATGAGAGAGCTTCGTTCTCTCTGAACAAAGATTTTGCAATTTAATAATTAAAGAGACTTATATCTTACCAGTAATAAAATGTATACATTTAAGCTATAAAGTTATTAAAAATTATGAAGTCCATGATATATAAATATATATATTTCACCAACATTAAATGGATAAGAAATGTATTGCCTATTCATTTACAGATTAATATTTCTAAGTTTCCCTTTTTGGAGTTGGTTTTTCTAGTGTTGTGAAACCTGGGTCTAGAATACTGATAGACTACCCGAGTGCAATGATCTAATCAGCGCCAAATGATGGGTCACTCTGACTCTGGTGGCTCTCCTGGGTGGACATTTTAATTTGTCGTTTTTAGTAAGGACCCGACATTCAGATATGCAGTTATACCAATTTTTGCAAAAGTTGACAGATTTTGAGTGTTAAAAAAATTTGGAAGATCAATTAATATAACTTCATTGTGGGGTAATGTTTTGTGAATCAATATGCACTGTTGGATCAATTGAAAAACAATGAGATAGTTGATATCACTGGATAACATACAAAAAATTATACAATAAGGGTAGACACAAGATTTTATAACTTCCCCTAGATCGCTGACAGGAAATGGCGGCCCGCTTTGAGATATATCAGCGCGCGAGCTGGATGTCTGTGGGTCAATGTCTGCCCTGATTAATTGAGTTTCAAGTCTTCTAACATTTTATTTGATCAACAGGTACTACAGACATTTGCTGGATTTGTAGGTGAAGAAGAAATACAGAAAACGCAGGTGGTCATGTCTAAGGCAGCAGCGAAGCGAGTGCCAT
The DNA here is from genome assembly GCA_003991915.1 of Elysia chlorotica. NCBI lineage: Eukaryota > Metazoa > Mollusca > Gastropoda > Plakobranchidae > Elysia > Elysia chlorotica. The sequence continues at coordinate 108,467 of RQTK01001320.1, forward strand.
AAAGACAGTTCTTCCTTGGGCTAGGCACTTGTTATGTCATTGGCATGTATATAGTGCCATGGAGAGAAAAAAAAACAAGTCTTTGAAAATTGAAAAGGCGGTAAAACAAAGGGTCACGCATATTCACATGGGCTTAAAAAAATTAAACAGATGCTAGACATTTTAAACAGTTAGAGGAAGAGCTTGAAAGTCTTTCACCTGATTTTTTTTCTTATTATTCTCAGCAATGGCAACCATGTAAAGACCAGTGGGCTTCATATCTTCGTGTCAATGTTGTCAACTTTTGTAATGATACCAACAATTTTGTCGAGTCGGAAAATGCCAAAATCGGACGGATTCTGTGTTCTTCTATTTCAATGGCATCTGCCATTGATTTGTTGCATAGTCATGGTATTCTCAGAGCCAATGATTTAATTCAGTCTTTGACAAAGGAGTCAGTGTCTCATGCTCATTATAGGGATGTGCAGGGTGATTTTACTGTTGAGTATACAGCTTTCTTTCCTCATGCTGCGTAGCATATGATTAAAACCCACCAGAAATGTGAGCGAGTTTTTAGTTGAGGATGTGTATGGAGTATATCTAGTTACAGGCAAGGATGGGACCAGGTTTAAAGTTACTGTCAACAACTGTGTTGCTGCGTGACATTAGTAAGCATGGTATGTCAACTGCTCTCTATTCTGCAGATAACAGGTGGCTCAAGAATAGGAGTTTTTCAGGTATTTGTCAGGAGCAGATCAGATCAGCTTATTATAATTACTGTTTTTTCTTCTTTGTGTTTTTCTTCTTCCAGATCATACCTCAGCTGAGATTGCAATTTTTGTCCTGTTGGGGCAGTCGGGATAGCTCTTTTCAGGATAACATTATTAACAATTATTGGATTCCACATTTTCTTATCCACTTATTGTGTGTGTGTGTTGTTTTTTGTACTGCTTTCCTTTTCATTTGACTTTCTCATGGTCCTTAAATAATGCAAACCCATTCAAATTTAATTTTGAATAATGAAATAATCACTTCAATTCAACAGTTTCTTGTTTGTTTTTTTAATTATATTTTTCAGGTTGATTCATGGATATCAACTCTGCTTCCAGAGATCTAGTCCTTAGTTGGTGCTCCAACCTATTTGACCAACTTGGTAGAGGGTGCCTGCTACAAAGGTTACCTTCTATATGCAGTGGCTAGGTCTTAGTGTTGATCTTTATTTCATTTCAGACATTATGTCTATGTGTTGGATTATCAAGGCAGAATTTCTCCTTACTACCAAAAGATAGTCTTACAGAATTTTTTAAAAGAAGCAAATCCTTTTGTGAATGGAACAATTTTATATGTATCAAGACGAATTGGAGAAGACTGATTCAATCTTTAACAATTTGGGAGGTTTGAATTAAAAAAAGATGATGCTAAGCATGTATAATTCGTGACATTAATGTTCAGAAAGAATATTTCATGTGGTGAGTACGCTCATGGTGATTCAGACCAAATTTGTATGTGTGCTTTTTTAATTTAAAAAATCAATGTACAATAGACCATGGCAGACAGAAATGCTGTGTTGAAATGCTTTGGAAGAAGGTTTAAAGAAAAATATTTTTAAGATCTGAATGCAACATTTTTGTATTGTAATACCCAATTTCTTTTTGGACTAAGTACTGCACATAATACTGCTTTTATGGAAAAACTATCAGGGAGCACATGAATGAAGCAACAAGTCAAGAAAGCAGAATCTTTTTTTTTCAACTCTACTGGATATTTTGAAACATTGCAAAGATCAATAAAAGTGTTTTGCAATACTTTTCACCCCTGATTTTGATGACCCTTTTGCACCCGCCTATCTAGGTCCCCTGTTCAGTTTAATGTTGATAATGTTTTTTTTAAGTGATGTTTCTAATTTATCTATTTTAGACTCTACTTTGCAATTTTTTCCATCTTATTCAGTTTGGGGGCGTCTGTTCAACTTATGATAAAGATGATTTGCTCTTTCAGACATTGTCAGTTTCTAAATAATCCTCAGAAGTAATAAATGCTCAATCTTTGAAAAGTCCAGATTTGCTATAAAAAAATCTGAAAGGTTGCTAGACAACTGAAATGATATCTGAAAATCTTTACGAAATTGCTAAGAGGTTGAAACTATACCTTCACTTTATACATGTATGAATGTTACTGACCACCAATATTTTGAGCAATTGATTGTGTATGGCGTAATTGAAAATGAAAACTGTGTAAATATGTGTCATCTTTTATCATTAATTAAATTTTTCACCATATGTCAACTTGAGAGGAAGATGCTGCGTACAAGTAAATACAGATTAATTATGTCTATCCAAATACCTGTGTCCTTAATTTAAAGAGAGAAAAAATCTTGAGCCTTAATATCTGTTTGATGGCTTACGCTTTTTATTTATTATTGATACTATTCAAAGTTATCTGAATGTTTTTGTGAGAATGCAAATTGAACTGCAAATACTTTGCAGTTCTGTAAAAAAATTGTATGACTATTTTTTGTGGCGATCCGAAGGACTACTAATTTGTGTACTATAGTTTAGTAATCTATGGGCGATCATAAAATTTAAGGAGTACTGTAATAAGCAAATAAAAATTCCCATAGTTTCAATGCTTTAAAAATGAATTCTTCTTTTTTAACTAGGTAATCTTATTTAAAAAAAAGTATTTGGTAGTTGATGTAATTTTTATGTGTACACAGAACTGTTTCTGACAATGAGGTTATGAAAAATTAATCTTAAAAACAATCATTTTGTTTTAGAAAAATTAAAATGTCCTACTTGACCAACATTTTTAGCCCATACTTGTATGCTCCAACTTTCTTTTATCATCTTGATTGTGCTCTTTTTTGCAAAATATGTTTAGTAATGGAACTTAAGCTAAGCTATAACGATGGCAGTCTGTCGATATCGAAGATGACTATCTATGTTCGATTGTTCAGGTTGAACGGCTCTCATTTGAGCCAGTCGACCAGCAGGTGATCTGTAGAGACGCTGTCAGTTGGTGCATCGGTGATCACCAGTTTCTGGTAGGTTGTGTGTCGGCGATCGTGAGCTCGCTTTTACTTTTTAGAGACCTTCGCCACAGCTTTCTGTATCCTGTCTGTCATTAGGAATGCCTCACCAAACCACTTACATCATTATATACGTTTATAGTTAATGAAGTTACGTAAAGCATGGTAAAAAATGGCATGAAGCCTCCACAAGTTGAGCTCTACAGTCATCGCCGGGTTTAGGTTGCAAGGTGAAGTGGGGATTTTTTTTTTTTCTGGGGGGCTCACTCCCTTATGTTTGTCCAAGGATGCATTATTTTACAAAACGTTTTAAAGGGGGGTCGCTTCTGGTTGGGGGGCCATTTTGGTGGGGTCCCAACTTAAATTCGGCACTGTGAACAGTTAACCATGGAACTCTGCATTCACCTTTGCCTTTCTCTTTATTTGTTCTTCAACTCAATAAGAATGCGTCCGTTTTTAGTAATTTTACCTAATGTCCTTTTGCCTAAACATTTGCTTTTTGTTATGCGTAAGTACTGTACTAGTAGGTCTACAGGCAACATTTCAGTGTCATTACGTTTCTCTTGTTAGTTTTACCCCCACGCCCCCTGGGCCTTGTGAACATCGATAAATTTATTGTACTACCGTACTTAAACTATTTGTCTTTATCAATACCGAAAGACTAATGGTATTGTGTATATTACCGATTGCTTTTTGTTGTGTTTTTTTTTGGTTTGTTTGTTTTTTGTTTTTGTTTTTAGTTATTTATTTTGGTTGCATTTTTTAGACAAACGAATTAACCAAATGTCACCACAAGAGTTATTCATCATTCCTCGGTAAATCTACTCATTACAGCGCAAAAAGCGTCTCTGCGTGTTATGTCCAGGTGACAACATGAGTTGCATAAACATTCCTCTGTATGTCTGTCTTTCTCTCTATCTCTATCTCTATCTCTCTCTATCACTAAATATAAATCTCTCTCAAATTCTCTCTATCTGTGGCTGGTGATGAAAATGCACATTGCGTCTGACATTAAAAACATTTATTTTCAAAAACCCTGAAAATCAAAAACTAAAGGTGGAGAAAAACTAACAATAAAAATGTCAACTGGTTAATTTAAGACCTAACCTAACACTCTCACAGTCTAAAACCAGCATAATTAATCATAGCATACAGTGAGCTTTATAATTAGTTTTACCAATATCCCAAAAATAATATAAAGTTTTATATAAAATCAAGCGCGTAATGTTAATGTGATTATTAAGCGAAAATATCGCACAATTCGTAACTAAATCACTTGCATATTTAGGGGGCAATGGGCAAACTTTCTGCTTTAAAATGTGCACGCATCGGGCAATTACACAGCACACATGTATGTGTGAGCGGGTGGCAGATTCGTTTAAGAGGATTTTACTGTGAGCGGATGACAGATTTGTTTGAGGTATTT
>RQTK01001321.1:11395-109264 GCA_003991915.1 Elysia chlorotica
CAATAGGCCTAATGAGGAATAGCCTTTTGGCTATCAAACCAAGACTGCCGGAGGAATAGCCTTTTGGCTATTTGTCCGTTACTTGTGAACTCAAAGGGCCCCTTTTGTTCGTTAAAGATGAAATACTTTTAAAACCTCATGAAGACCACAAAAGAATACAAAGGAACTTGTAAATTGTCAATAAAAAGATAAAGAAAGACTGCCAAAGAGCCAAAGAAAAATGGTTGAATCATCAATGACAAATGTTTTGAGAGTGAAAACCTTTGTCGTAGTTATAACCAGACTACAAGTATAGTAAAACAGAGAATAACTGACCACTGGGGTTGAAAATTACTCCAAATGTATGATTAGCATTAAGAAAAAAATCAGCGAATAGAGAGCATGACATCACCTGCTTCGTTGAGTCAGGCCAGAAAACTGTTGATCTAGGGTATTCATAAATAATCTATAGTTGCCATAACCTTCTCCGTCTTTGAAAATAATTTCATTTGTAATTTATAAAGAATCTTCCTCTTTTTGGCTAACCCCCCCCCTCTCTCTCTCTACCACAACTTGCACAAGTGTGAAGTCGACTATAGATCTACACTAGATCTACTCTCCATTACTTAGATCTAAGGATGGAGAAGCTAGTAAGGCGTAAACTGACTTTCTTGGTTGCTCTTTTTTCTTTTTTTTTGAATGGGTATACTCATGTTGAGATGAGGGGCGATCTGAAGAAGATGAGACTTTAAAATAAAATTTAGTCTTTCAACTTCATTTCAAATACCGCAGGATCCCTTCTGTAGCTTTGGATAGCTTGGTAACTGTTTTCAGTGTCTGTTGTCCAAGCAAGCCCAACTTGAAATGACTATTTTTCAGGAATGGAATGCAATGGTGTTTGAGAGTGTGCTGTTTTGGGAATGTTTTTCTTTTTCTCAGAAAATGTTGTCTGTAGATTGTCATATATGTATGAATGACTCAAAGCAGTCATATCATCAGTCATTGGTGTGCAGTACAATAGAGCCACATGGACTTAGCGGAATGCATCACTGAGCCTGTTGAATTCATGATCAATATCATAGATTCTACCCTAAATGAGTGGGTTTTTTGTGTATGTCTGTGCCTGTTTGGTTATTGTGCGTGAGAGGTTAGAGTTAACACCTGGCTGTAAAATACTTGTGGTAGTGGTTGCCCACAAAGGAGCAGCTGTGGTAGGTCCGGGAGGGATATTTTGTGTTTATTTAAGAGACCATCTAGACGGAAAGCTACATGTCCAATTCTGGGTATAAGATGAATATGTTCCATGTCTGTCGATGTCTGTTCTGTTTGCCTTAACTGTTTAGTGTAACTGATGTCCTCTGGGCTTTCACTGAACACAAAGCAACCCTTAATCTGCCTTATTTTGTCTTGGGTGTTCAAGAACATGCTCCAGTTGCTGCCATATTTATTAATTAATTTGTGAGGCTGACATCTAGTTTTCTGGTTATGCAGAGATCTAAGGCATAGGCCTCTGCTCAAGACAGAGAAGAATATGCAGATAGGGAGAAGCGATAAATCCAAGGGTATCTGCAGGGAAAAGTAGTGGTAATAATAATAATGACAATAATGATAATAATAGTGTTAATAATACTAACAATAATAATAGTAGTAATAATAATAATATGTGTAATAATCACCACTGAAGAGTTAACAAAACTCTTCAGAGAGCGTGGGTGTCATTATTTTCCTATTGTGTAGCTTTTATGCCCTTTTCTGTCCATTCTCTCTGACCCACAGACATTCTCTAGATTGTGCGCTAATACTTAGCCCCCTAGTGCTATCAACAGAACTCTGTTTTCGAGTTGTATCTTAGTTTTGAGGTCTTTGGTGATGTTTAAATGCTTCAAACATATAATATATATATATATATATATATATATTATATGTTGATATATTGATATAAAAAAATGCAATCTTTAATAATTAATGTTTCATTAGAAATAATTTTATTTACTTTTTGTGTGTGGAATATAGTACATTTTAATCATATGCAACAAAAGTTCACTTACCTTTATGAATACAGGACCAAAATTACTGATGTTATATAAAAAACTTCAATTTCAAATTTAGCAAAAAGTAAACATTTGTGGCTTAAGTTAAAAAAAAAGTTAAGTTTAGTGAGAGAACCAGCTTTTTAAGACCTTTAATTTGATGTATAAAGTAACTCTATTGATGAACCTTTTCCCCAATCGAAAATTATGATATATCACCTGTGTTCATTTTTTTAACAGAGAACGACCCGCTTGACTATTGCTTCTTAAAATCTTCTTAATTCAATGATCGTATACTGTAGGAACAGACCACACTAGCTAGTATGAACCAAGAAAGAGCTGAGTATGTGCTCAGTTTTTGTATCGTCTGGTGAAAATGATGAATATAAGATAACATTACTTTAGTTTGCTGAGTAAGACCTCTCTCTGTAAAACACTTGGACAGGTCTTAGGCTCCATTTACATTAACAGTTAATTCATCTACAAAATGAGCGATATCGAAAGTGAAATCCAGAGAATACTCCAACAAACTAGCAAGAGAGCTTGCCTACTCGAAGTTGATAGAGTTTTGCAGCAAGTTTGATTCATCAGCGGATAAACATTTCGTAGTAAACAAAATCAATAATCTAAGGAATGCATTCAGGAAGGAGATGATTGATATGTTATACATGTACTAGTAGTATGTTTTTCGAATGCTGTCCTTATTGCTTGTTTGTAACATTTACACCTTTTCGACACTAGACAACAGGCTTTTGTCAGGTCAGGAGAGAGAAAGAGAAGGGAAGAGAGTGTGTCTCAAATAAGGTTAAAAAGTTGTCACCTAGCAGACTTTCCGACCGGGGTTCGAACCCACACAGAAAGATCCTGGCAGAGATCAGGGTCTCAACCATTTTGCTGCTTGACATATCTACAATATAGCGTGGCAAACAAGTCATTTTGAACACTGTGTTTTGAAGAAAAAAAAATAATTGACAATAATATTGAATGGTTATTAGCATCTAGCGGATCTCGAAAATACAATGGTAATATTACCAAAACAAAACAATGTACATGTAATCAGCAGCAAGAGCATCATAGATACTGCGCATGTCTCTGGAATAAGTCGACAGAGCGATGGTGCGGAAAGGATGTAAATTTGAGATCTTGATAGGTAGCTCCTGTAGCTAGAAAACCAAGAGTTGCGATCAGTCTCTGATGTGGTGAGATGGCTTCTCTCATCCTTTTTGATTTAAAAAAAAATCATAGATCTGATCAATTGTAAAAGATATAGGTATGTTGGCTCATCCATTCGTAAAAAAAACATGTAATCAGCAGCAAGAGCATCATAGATACTGCGCATGTCTCTGGAATAAGTCGACAGAGCGATGGTGCGGAAATATAGGATGTAAATTTGAGATCTTGATAGGTAGCTCCTGTAGCTAGAAAACCAAGAGTTGCGATCAGTCTCTGATGTGGTGAGATGGCTTCTCTCATCCTTATTGATTTAAAAAAAAATCATAGATCTGATCAATTGTAAAAGATATAGGTATGTTGGCTCATCCATTCGTAAAAAAAGTTGAAGTCTGCTGGGTAGGCATGTAATTCTTCAAGAATATTCCTGTGTGTGTGTATACTTCTTTTTAATAGCAATTTATTAGCCCAGATGGTCCTCTTTCTACCCTAGATTTATTGTTAGATTTTAAAAGTACAACGAATGCTGCTAAATCATCCAAGTAGCTTGTGTCAGCCATTTTGTTGACGTTTGAATTTCACGCAAAGCAGCAGCAGCTGAGTCGATGAACTGACAGTGTGAACGGATCCTCTCTCATCGACAAACTGCCAGTCAAACCATGACCCAGATCAAAGGCCTGTCATTTGAACTGAAACTTTGTCGATTAATTAACTGCTAACGTAAAGGGGGCCTTACTCAGCGAAGATGGATTTCTCAGTCAAGCAAATCAGTGTGTATTTTAAGCTCTCTGTCAAAAGCTACCACTGTGAAAGCCGTTGGTATAGCGGTAGAGCACACTGTTCTTCGCCTTGGCATGGCGAATGGGTGCCGAATAGAAGGTGCGAGTTTGAACCCTGTCCATGTCATCAGTCTTATATATGTCTTTGTCCATTTGTCTTATCTGTCGGCTTTAAGCAGAATCTAGGTTTGTGGTTGCCCCTTCTAATCTATTTTCACCTTACTCCCTCAGTTACTAGCATAATTAATTTGTCACTAGGTCTAGCTCCGTTAAAGCCTCTATAGTTATTGTACTCCTTTTCTGCATCATATTTAGACAAATGAGAAAAAAAGATTCTATCGTTATAATTCAATTCTCATTCTAAAAACTTTTTTTTTTCACACTAAGTTCAGTTACAAAGTGAACCACTTGTTTTTAAATAAACATGGTGTTTAGATCAATAAGATCTTCAATTCATTTCTTTTTTCATAAGTAGCCTGACATGTTGTGTTTATTATATCCAAGAATGTCTTTTTGAAACTTTGATCAACTTTCATATTAAATTTAAAAAAAAAATTTCTCTGATTATTTCGGTTTATCCCTAACTTTTAAAAAAATGTACATTTGTATAAAAAAAAGTGTCAATATTTTATAACGCAGTGGTCTACATTTGCAATCCATGTATCTTTCACTCTCTCTCACTCTAACATCGATCCACACATATTATCTCTCCCTCAGTCCCTGTCTATCTCACATCCCCTTCTCCCCCCCCCCCCCCCCCTCCCCTCTCTCTTTCTCTCTTGCCTTCCCTTTTGCAGCCATGCTTTTTTTCTGAACTTCAGTGTGGGATTTCTACCCTTTCACTGTTTTTATGTGTGTAGCTAGCTGCATAGGATTTAATTGCAAGTTCGTCTTTTGTGTAGTTAGTACACAGGGCCCATAGCTTTGCTCTGCTAATGATGGTACTGACTTGAGCCAAATATTGACAGTGATGCAGAATTAATCACCCGTTTACCAGTATTGCATGTGTGTATGACATTGTACCCATTGTTCAGCAGTCTTTTGTTCACTTATTAAAAACGGAGCCCACCATTTGTCTTCCATCCCAGCTGTGTTTGGCAGCTTCTTTGTGCGGTGCGCTAGTTTTTTTCCCTGCAACAAGTGAAACTTCAAAACACGATAGTGTGTACTGTAGTATTTCAATCAGTGAGTGGATTGATATTTTAAATTATTATCACTCACATATATATTTGTGTCAGGTTTCATAGCTTTTGCCAGTATCTCAGGTTTTATATTATGTGTAGGAGTGTATTCACTTTTTATGGAAGCTTGCCTGATATAGGTATATAGCTAATGGAAATAAGTTATAAACAAAATTTACTAGCAATTAGAATATTCTTGTATAATGTATTTTTAAGGGGATTCAACTGTTTCTTCAATCCCCTTTTTAAAAGAGGATGTTGAGGAAAATATGGGAGTTGGAATTTAGGTTGAATATCTAGTAATTGCTTTGACATTTATTTAAGTTGGCCAGAAACTAGTTATTACTTTATGAGACTAACGAACACTTGGCACAAAAACCAGAGAAAGCTCAAGTCAAAGGGTGAAAGTGCAGTGCAAAGAAAGATGTTGAGAGAAAGTAATAAAATTTAAAAAAAAAGAAGAAAGACCTCAGTAGGTGATTGTCTTGATATAAGATTCTTGAAAATCCTAAGGGGATGCAAAACTAATCACTTTACTTTTTCCTTTAACAATGTGAAATATAATTTTTCTAAATGTCTTGCATTTTTGATAATTGATAAGCAGTCTTTGGCTTAAACTGTTTTTATTCCAACTTGCCCCTTAAATAAAATTTTGATTGTGAATTCTATTTATTGATTTTTATAACAAGAAAAAGTGTTCCCAGAATCTGAGAGAATAAAATTACTTTGATATAATTCATTCACAGATTAACAAGATGATTGTCTCAGGGAGTGACACATGATGTCATGCAGTCCTTTTCTTTTGGTCAACAAAAAAATTTTGTCCTATATCATAACTAACATTTTATAGAACTCGTAACTATTATAATAGTAGTAAATTGTTTTTTGTTTTTTTTCTTACAGATCTTGCACCTAACCAGACAGTAACAGAATTTAAGAACATATTTAACTCAACCAAAGAGAATAAGATTGTCCTAGTTGCAATTTTTACTTTCACCTAAGAAAAGGAAAAGGAAACATGTCGATGGACGCGCTCCTCCGCAGCGAGGAGATGACCCTGTGTCAGATGTTCCTTCAGTCGGAGGCTGCCTACGCCTGTGTCTCAGAGCTCGGAGAGATCGGTCTTGTGCAGTTTAGGGATGTGAGTTGTTTTTTGTGTGTGTGTGTGTTTTCTAAGAGCCATCAAAGTTAACATTTGAAGATGGAGATAAAACAAGGCATGTTAAAAAAAATTACCTTCTTTAAAAATAAAAAGATGTATAACACAAAACTGTTGGTATTGTTTGATGTAATTATAAAGTTCACTAATTCTATGTAATAGAATGAACCCTTTTTTTCTTTGATAATAGGAAAGGATTTCGCTGTTGTTTTTTTGCTGCCTTTTAAGTTTTACATAAGCTATATTAAAGAAATGTATTTGTACTAAAAACGTTGGCTGAGCAGATTAAGCATTGCATGTTTCCCTTTCTTTTATAGCTAAATCCAGATGTGAATGCATTCCAACGGAAGTTTGTCAGTGAGATACGCCGCTGTGAGGAAATGGAAAGGAAGCTTAGTATGTGTTCTTTTTCAAACTTGTCTCTTTTGGACTAAATCTGAATGAAGTGCGTTAAATATGTAAAACATGCTGGGAAACACCACTCACGTCTCACCAAACTGAAGATAGATCAATCATAGATCTAGGGTCTTAGATCTTAACTTGGTTTAGCTTTGTAACAATGTTCAAAGATCAACCACCACCTGCAGCAGCATGTGCTGATGCAGATAGTCTGCACCTTCTGTTCCAACCTTTAAGTAGGTCTGCATAAAATTGTTATAATTATGTGCCTTTCTTAGTGGTAGGATTTGGGACAATTCAGATTTCCTTGGACACCTTGGACATTGATTATGATTAAATTAAGTTGATGCCATAATATATTATTGCGAGAAACACCAAACATAAACTGATCCTAAACATAGATCTAGGGTCCATTACATTTTTTGTTTTTATAATTCGTTGGCTTTGGACAAATTTGTGGTGAAATGAAACCTTTTTTTTACAAAATAATCAGTGTAGACATGGTACCAGATTTCAGAGGGATAATTTTCCTGTATATACTCCAGAGCTTTGGACTTAAAGAATCTGCTCCAACAAGACTTTTCATTTTCACAATTGATGTAGACTTAATGCGCCCCACCCTCGGGGGGGGGGAGCGAACTGGCTCAAGTGGTAGGGTGTTGGTGTTCAGATCAGGAGTTCTGTGGATCTAAATCATGATCAGCAGATTAAATTGTCTGATTTTCGTCACCCTCTAACTGGTTGGGTCGGTGTCAGTATAATGTGATCGGCTGAGACATGAGTCATGGTATCCCGCCCTGTCTCGAGTGTGGCAGCACATAAAAATGTCATGGGGCTCGTCCACAACAAAGCATAGTGCTGATGTTGGACGTTAAACCATCTCAACTTAATCTTGGGGCCCGTCGCCGTATACGACCCTTCAGGGGAACCTAGGAGGTGTTAAACCCGGAGAGAGGGAGAGAACTCTGATGCTGTGGAAAATGTTGAAGAGGTGTACTCTAGCATTAGTTAATAACACAGCCTGTATAGACCTGCTTTAGAGTTTGTGTGTTTGCGCCCCTTCGAGTACCCGCAATTTTTCCATATTTCTCATATTTTGAGTTCCTCTGGGCTGGAGATCTTGTATATGCCAAGACAAGGTTAGACATTAAGCATGTTATATACTAAGTACCTTTATCCGTAAATGTCATGCATTAACTAACGTTTTCCTTATAATTAGCTCCTGAACTGTCTTTGCTCACCAGGATTCCTGGAGAAGGAGATCAACAAAGATGGCATTCCTATGTTGAACACCGGAGATAACCCAGAGGCCCCTGCTCCAAGGGAAATGATAGATCTAGAGGTAATCAAGCTGGATATATATAAGTCTATAATGCATCATTAAATAATGTAGATCCAAATCATATAGTCATGGGTGCAAGTTTTTGGAATAAACCAGATTTATGGATTCATGCCACCTCATGACTATTTTGGAAGGGAGTGGCTTCCACACAGAAACACACTGCTGATACTAGAATTTCTGTCTCAATGGGTTATATTTCATTGACACAGACCCAACCAGTAGGGAACAGGTTTTTGACCTGATGGTGGCATAAAACCTGGGATGTCATGATTTGAAGCTGCACTCTCTCCTCTACCATGTCCCCAAGCTGCTGGCTTTCAACAATTCATAATTCTTGGTGGCAAGGTGTTTTTAATCTTCAACCTAGTATTTGAAAGGAGAAAAAAATGTCTTTATCCCCTAGACAAACTTTTTTCTATCACAAAAGGCTTCTTTGGTGTGCTAGTGAATCCACATTTTATGTGAAATGCCTTAAGGTACACAGTTGGCAAAATATTTCTCAGTACATACTTAATAATTAGGTTAACTTTTTTTCTCTGGTAAGATTGTCGCCTTTTTAAAAAAAAATGTCTTCACCACAATAGATTGTCTGATTGTCATGTTTTCTTTCCTGTTCAGGCAACTTATGAAAAGCTGGAGAATGAAATGAAAGAAGTCAACTCCAATTCTGAGGCTTTGAAGAGGAACTTTCTAGAATTGACGGAATTAAAGCATATTCTGAGAAAGACTCAAACATTCTTTGAAGAGGTAAGATTATTGTCCAATACAGGCAGCGCAGATTAAAAAAACAAAAAACAACTTTCTCACAATAATTTCAGAGTCATGAAACAAAAATTAGTCAAATTTTGTGTTTAGTTTTAACTTCAATTTTTTTTTTTTTTTTTTTTAGTTTTGATGTGGAGAAAAGTCATTGTTTTGTTGGTGGTTTTTTTCTCCTATTAATTGTAAGTTTGTAATAAAATATGATTATTCTTAATTTTTGATATATCATTTCTTAAATTTTCTATTACAAAAATAAACCAACAACTTCAAACAAAATAAATAATTAGTAAGCTTAATATTTTTATGTTCATTTTTAAATTGTCTATTATCAAAACAACCAAATTTGAACAAAAAATAAGGCTACAGCAGGATACGTGGTAAGCAAATACATTGGGGAATATTATGACTGTTGGGGGCATTTTTTAGCCATTCTATATATGGATTTTCTGCTCAACCAGATGAACCGGTGCATTAGGTAGTTACTAGAAGGCAGATATGAGTAGCTCAAAACATAGGTATAGATATCACTTACGTTGTCAGAATATCAGTTCTTTCTGGTTAACCCTCTTTTTTTTTTCTTTTTTTTTTTCCAAATGAGAATTATAGTTTGGTGTGCTAACATTGCCTGGATTATTGCAAATAAACTATAACCTTTTCCTTTTCAACTTTAAACTTTTAAATTTCCATCACCATTTTTAAAATTGACATTGGCTATAAGAAGTTCAGAGGAATCCAAACAAATTAGAAATGCTTGTTGGAAATATCTTTTAGCTTATCATCATAATGTGCCGTGCCTGTTGACATTGTTGACCATGTACCACATATCTCCTCGGTCCTCACAATTCACAATCAGGTTGATTGCTTTGTCTTCACCAGTCCATCTTATTCCTTTTAGCTGGCACCAGATCTTTCCTCTCTGTCTATCTCTCGTTCTCTTTCTGTTCACCTTACCAGGTGTGAGGATGTTGGCTTGTGCTGGCTACAATCAAATACATTAACTGCATAATAGCCATATATTGTTTAGCGAAAATTTAATGAATGTTTTTCTAGGACTACTCAGCATTTCAGTCCACAACCGCTGTTAGCCAGGCACAAAGAAAAATGAATGGTGGTGTGGGGGGCATTATAATATCCTACATGGCGACCGGACTCCACAACAGAATACTCAGGACTTGGTGGTTGGGAAAAATGTAGCTTCTAAAGTGTAATTTCATCAGGGTGGGTTTTTTTTTAATTGAAAAATCACACAGACTCAATTCCTATTCATAAAAACTATTCCCCTTTAATAAAGCTCCATGGTAATGAATATTTTAACGCTGGGTGTTAATGTTAAGTAAACTCAGTCTATTGTCTGAGTATGCGTTAAAATGGAGCTTTCAAAAAAGATATTTTATGGTTAACAATGCATATACATGAGATCCGATTGCAGTTTTCACCCATAAAAAAGGAAATATATTCTTTTTTTCTTTTTTTCATAACTATGCTTGTGTTGAATTGATATTGATTTTATGTGGAACATGATTTCTTTTTTTATTCTAATGTTACCCTGTCAGCTAAACATTATATTTGACCGTACTTTCAATTATGTTCTCTTCTGATCTCCCTCCCATCCTCTCAATGGTTTCCTTCGCTGTGGTGGGAATGATCTTATGACTGCCATTGGTGGGTTTTTTGAGATTTCTGAATGTTCAGCATTATTTTGTTTGTTTCTTTTACCCCATTTCATTTGATGTTTTGTACTTGAGAGATTTTAGCTATGTTCTCTTTTCCTCTTTAAAAAAAAAATCATTTTAAAGCATTTTCTCTTAGACGTAGTTGGAATTTTGTTGCTTTGTACGTTGCTTTTTAGATCTTGTTCTATATTTGTGATTTTCATATGGAAAGATGTGCTCATTGTTGTAGAATTTCAATTCCTTTTTTAAAAACCTATTCTATGTCATTTTCTTTGCCCTGCTTTCTGGTTTATTATATGTTTTTGTTTTACATTAATTCTATTATGCTTGCAGTTGTTGAAGCCAATTACTGCAGTGTTAACTGATTGATGATGATCTGAAAGTTTTCTTACCTCTTTCTTGAAATTTTAAGCATCTTTTAAGTGTTTAAGTGTGATGTCAGTCAGTTTTTCCTATTGTTTTTCAAAAGATAGAATGGCAAAGATGTAAAACAAATTTTTTTTTTATTCTTATATTTTTTTCTTCATTTGACTAAGACTAAGTATGAAAGGATGTAAAGGTTGTTGAATTCTTCCTGAACCTTTTTTAATTCCATTATGAAAGAGTTATTACATTCAATTGTTCTATGTTTTTTTTCCCTATGTACTAGTATATAGCTGTGGTGTACTTTGTTCAGTTGAAATATTTATATATATATATATATATTTAAAGAAACCTTTTCTTGACGATAGTGAAAAGTATCTTTAGTACTTTTGTTTGTTTCGTCCCTTGGTCAATTTGTTTTCATAGTTTATATTTTAGCTACTTGATTTTGAAAAGTGTTTGCAAACATGGAATGATTCAGATTTATATATAATATGGTATTCTTGAGAGGTGCTCTGCCCGTCTCCTGAGGTATGTATTCGGTGAGGTGTAGAAGGTCCTATCTAAGTATTGAAAAAGAATACCTGAATTTGTGGCAGTTGACTTCAAAACCTTATGTTGGTTATCACTGTAGTTTGATCAGAAGATGCTTTTGAAAGTACCTTTTTTCTTTTACTAAAAGAGACTATTAAAAAGAATATTTAGGTCAGTTTTGATAGTTTTGTCTTGCTTTCACTTTATAGATATCTTTGATTCCATACTTTTTTTAGTTTGTTTTTTAATTGATTATGCATGTAGGCATATGCGTTTGGATGTTCACTTGTTCTCAAGGACCACAAGTTTTGCTAATGTCACTGGCATGTTTAAGACATTTTGGTTCCTTGAAGGGGAGAAGCTCCTATATTAAATTTCCTAGGTTCACACGGAGGATCCTCTACTGCGACAGGTTCTAAAAATAACATTTGACAATTTTTCATGCTGCCACACACAAGACAATGCAAGGATACCAGGACCCCAGTCTCAGCCGGTCACATTATACTGAGCCAACCAGTAAGGAGCGTAATTCAACAAACCTAATTGTGGGTTTCAGTCTACAGACTTCTCAATCGGATGATCAACGCTCTTCCACTTGCATCAGCCGGTTCTCAGATATTGTATTATTCATTAGGTTAAAGAAAAATATGAATGTATAGTTAATTTAATAACACATGAATTGGTATTGTGCTTTTGACATGAAACTGAAAAGACCAAAGTATTATTCATAACTGGAAAACAGACAATCAGAATAAGATGTATGAAGTTTTTAACATTTATGAAAATGATTCAACTTCCATATAAACTAATGTAAATTGATTTTTTTCCTTGTCAAGTTTTGTAATAAAAAATAATATATTTTGAGGTGTCTAAGTTGATGCTGTTTAAATATTGTTTCTTGAAACTTAAGAAGTTATCAAGGCAATATGATAAATTGTTTCTTTTTGTGGTATATTGATATTGCCATGCTGCTGATGTTGGACTTTATAAAATTAAGTTACTCACTCGCTCAGTTGTACGTCTTCGCTTTGCATTCTGTTCCCCTCCTTTGTTTTTAAATCATGCATTATCACTGTGCCAATATTCTAACCATTGAATGGTTTAGGTGTGTGAAGTATTTTGGCATGTCCATTTTAGATGTGTAACTGTACTCCTCAAAACTTAAACGACAAAAAAATATGTGTGAAGTGATTCTACTAGAGGAATCTAGCTGCGATCAGACTGAGCCATTAAAAAGACTAAAAGATCAAGAAAAGTTATTAAAACGGAGACAAAATGTGAAATTAGCTGGTGAAATAATTACAGCATTTCAAAGTAAACTCAACTGGTTTTTTTCTTTTTACCCGAATCTCAGTATTAAAACTTGCTTGATCAAGTCTAGACCTCAACAATTTTGTGATAAAGCTACACATTTAGTCTGTTAAAAAATTAATTAATTAAATCTCACTTCTACGTCACTAGCATTACATTTTCAACCTTTAAGGCTCTCAAATAAATGGATATGAAGTAAAGTTCCTCTCCTCCGATTTTTTTTTTTAATTGCTTTCGTTAGTTTTTGTGATTATTGTTTCCCATTTTACTAAACCTACCCCCATGTTGACATGTAAAATTGTAGTATGTATAAATAGCAACATTTAATTTTATTTTTGTTTGACACTAGCCTCATAGGATGCCCCTCCTAAGTTAATCTTAGAAAGTACATTTCTTTGAATACTGCATGACATAGTTGCACGTTTGTAGTTAATGTCTTTGTTGATTGTCAAACAAAAGCGCCAATATTTGACTGTCTTAGCTCTGATTGCTTAAGGAGTTTGCTATATTTTTTAAATATGGTATTTCACTTAACCTCTCGCCGTATAGGATCCCCCAGGGGAACCTAGGAGAGAGGGAGAGAATTCTCTCCCTCCCTCTATAGAGAACTCACTTAAATCTTTTAAAATCCGGGTTTTTTTTTCTTTTTTTTTATCAATTTCATTTATCATCAAAATAGGCACTTTTTAGTGTTGAAATAAAAAATTACAAGTGCTTTTTTTTATTTTGGTTAAAAGTTTGAGATTCTTTGGTTGATTTGCTCGATATATTGACATTTCAATCCTATTTTCAAGAAGTGCAATTGCTTAGCTTCACCAAAGGTTTAAGAGCAATTTTCAGTGTGCATCGTTAGCAGCTCAAGAACATTTGCTTCCTACCTGGTGCATTTTAGAATTCTAATTGCCAATAAATGACAAGATATAAAAAATTGTCCTTTGTTACCTTTGTCAACTGTTCATTCTGCTCTTTGAGTTAATGAAACGCCTGGATTTCATTGTGAAGTTGAGTGGACCAGTTGGGTAATCAGCAACTTGTTTGTAACGTCAGAGACTATAAATTTAGTGAGATGTTCCGGAAAAAAACAGTGTACAGGGTTACGGATACTAGGGGCTAGGGTGAGTTATGCTCTCTCTTTCTTTATTGAAATTAGAACGGTTGATGACCATTCTTCATAGTTTTACCAAGGTTTAGAGAAGGAAGCTAACGCCTTAATTATCCTGACCACTCACTGTTTTACACTTTTTGGTTACACAAATTCTCAGGCGCACCACCACCAACAGGCTCTGCACGACCCCAGCATTGCAGAAGAGAGAGTTGGTCTCCTCGGGGAGGATCCTGTGTCCAGATCTGGACAGCAGAAACTTGGGTAAGTAGGAGAATTCAGTGGGTTTTAAACCAGAGACCTTCCGCAGCAACAAAAAGGCACTGATTCTGTTCTAATTAAGTTTGAGCAATAAATAAGCAGACAACTGACAGGCCAACGACGACCACAAACTCACGAGGGGTCATTGGGAGGATAATGACTTTTCACCCAATGCAGGTGCCGACCAATGGCCTGTGTGTAATTTTTGGGGTAACTTTTCAAAATTTAACATTTTATTTTATAGCACACTTTAAATCACGGCGATAAAATCATTGTTTTATTTTTATGATTTATTTTTCCAAATATAGACATTTTCAAGAAACTAAACCTTATAGGAATTTTATTATCCTGTCTTATGTTATGTCTTTTAATTGGTTGGTCGAAATCTGAAATTGTTACTATGAGTGTTATTTTTATTTTAAGTTTTTAAGTACTTGGTAACCTTAGAAAAACTTAAGTTTTGCCTCAACAGAATTGTATATTCTTCTAGTTTACAATAATATCAATTTTATGTGCCACACATTGATAGCTAAATAAATTGTACTGTTCTTTTTTGTTATAAGCATGCTATGATGTTTGTAAATTTTATTCTGATATGATACTTTTATCATAAGACAAATAAGGTGAGATGGTAGATTGGCACAGATTTTGTCAATGTTCTAGATATTTTTATAATATATGGTAATTATCCATTGTCCATATTGGAAACTATTGAAATTGAATGGTAAAGAAGAAGAAGAAATGAAAGAAGACTAAAACTAATATAAAAAGAAGAGGATTAAAACAAGTGAACGATGTACAAATAAAATAAAAGAAAGGAAAGAAGAAAAAGACGAAGAACAAGAACAAGAACAAGACCGAGAAGAAGAACAAGAACAAGACCGAGAAGAAGAACAAGAACAAGACCAAGAAGAAGAACAAGAACAAGACCAAGAAGAGAACAAGTAGAAGAACAAGAACAAGAAAAAAAGGACAAGAAGAACAAGAAAAAGAAAAAAAAAGACAAGAAGAACAAGAAATCAAAGAAATGAAAGCAGACTAAAACCAATAGAAAAAGAAGAGAATTAAAAACAAGTGGACGAAATACAAATAAAATAAAAGAAATGGAAAAGAATTAGAAGAATATATAATTAATGAGGTGAAGGAAAAGCATGTGCTTCACTGCGCTAACACTATTATATCTTTCATATCCCACTGATGCATAAAATCCTCTACGCAGACCAATTATATGAGGTCCAAATCGAGAAGATTATCAGAGTGTGAGTGACTTGTCATGTTTATGATCCCTTTATCTAGTGAATCCCAGATGTGCAGCAAAAATTGAAAAGAGCCACCTTCAGCGAACTCATGTCTTCTACCATTCGAAGTTTCTTGGTATTTTTACTGTTACTTTTTAATGCCTTAAAAGATTGAAAATAAAATTTTGTCATAGAATGAGTCATTCTAAACTTTATAATTTTGTTTAGGTCATAATGTTTGTATTTCTCCACTTTCTTTTAACAGCATGATGCTCATTTGATTGACTTGATAATTATATCCTTCAAAAAAAGATTATCCTATAGCACGTAGTGTATCTGTGTGCCTTTTCCTGCTGTGCAAGTAAAATTTCTGACCAGAGATGGTGCTTGCCTGCCCATAATTAACTGTCAGAAGAGTGAAGATTTACGGGCTTAGAGCGAGCTGCTCACAAACTAAAGTGAACACGATTCATCGCCATGCTTCCGATTAAAAGACAACGGCGTTGAAGGCTTGTGCCAGTTTGCCCCCCCCAACCAGGATCCCGGAGTATGTCTGATAACGAGAGTAAGACCTGATTTTGTGCAAACAATTAAAGCGAGGAGCTGGGATACATTAGCCATCTAAAAAATCATGATTCATTACGTAAAGATTTATTGAATGCTTGAGTCGAGTTGATTTGATTGACTCACGTGCAACACTAGCGCTGTGTAGACTGAATTGTGAATGTATCCCAAGACGTGCTGCCACACAGGGACAGTGCAGCTCTTGTCTCAGCTGATACTGACAATGAGACAACCAGAAGTGTACAAAATTGGATAAATAAATTTTTGATTGATCCTGGGTTTAGAACCATGGACTTGCGCCAGTTGATCTCCTTCCCCAAGATTCAGGAGTATAAGTGCAAACGGTTAAAGCAAGAAAGCTGAGATATATTGGCCGCCTGAAACGCTATGGTTTACTATGTAAAGGTCTATGATAAGGTAGAGCGGAGGAAGGCCAAGAAGATTCTGATTGGATTACGAATTATTTAAAGAAAGAAAAATGTCTTTTTTTCTTTTTTTCTAATCATCTGAAAGTAAATCTGCTATTTTGCCAGCTTAGTGTTGTAGCGACTGCAGTGACTTCACCTGACTGTTTAGACTGTCACGACTGGAGACACACAGAGATTTGGACATCTGTTTGACACACTGAACTCAAGACACGCTACACTGAACCCTCTGATTGAATCTGTTCATTTTATTGTTTCATCTTAATAAAGGTTTTGTATAACGAGATCAAACTCTATATTTGTTTCTAAACTCTTTTATGAATCCAGGGAGACAGCGTGCACAAGTCAGTGTTTATTATCTTCTTCCAAGGAGAGCAGCTTAAATCCAGAATCAAGAAAATATGTGAAGGGTCTGTACTGTACCGTTGTTTATGGGAAATTTATAATACATTTGTGTAATTCTTGGTAGACACCAGAACTGCCAACCTTACTACTTCTGAAAAGTTAATTTTGTAGTGTTTGTGATGATACACTTTTATGGCTACGTTTGTGACCTTTAATGCCTAGTTGGGTTGGCAGCTCTGAGCATGATACATTAACCAGCGTCAAATTCAAGAGAGATTTTTAAAGCCATTTACATAGAATATTTTGAGATCTTTTTTATAGTTTGCTAGTTTCTTGTTTTGTTTCAGTGGTCCTTGCTCAGCTTTGTGTTTGAAGTTCAAGATGAAAGTTAACACAGATTTTTTTTTTTTTGCTTGTAAAAATGTAAATTATAAATATAAAAACAATTTCAAACTATTTATAGGATATATGGCACTGTATCTGAGTAGAAATTGGTAAAACAAATTACATCTTAAGTTATAGTGGTTGTAACCACTTTTAAGATGTAGTTTGTTTCCCTAATCAGTAGATAATTATTGTAGCTTTTCCTTTTCTTAATTTTGAAATGCACACTGTCAAGTCATTGTTCAGTTTTTTAAAGCACAAAAGTAGACTTTATTTGCTATAGAAATCTGTTATTGTTGTAATTATTATTATTATTATTATTATTAGTGTTATTGTTGTTTTTGTTGTTACTGTTAATGTTCTTGGTATTGTTCATTACTATAATATATAAAATGTTCAGAGTAGCAAGAACAATAAAAGCATTTTTTTTCTTCCTGCAGATACCGTGCCACCCTGTACCCATGCCCTGAGACACAAGCTGAGAGACGAGAGATGGCAATTGGGGTCATGACGAGGATTGAAGATCTCAACACTGTATGCTATTCTTTAATTATTGTCTTCCTTCAAATATGCAGCTTGTATGAGAGTTTAATAATTATTTATAGACGAAAAAAAATGGATTTTGTGGTCTGTTCTCATACTTTTCCAAATTTATGGGTTTTTTAAGTAAATAAGACAAAAATTATAAGAGTTATGGAATTACGGAAAGCTTAAATAACAAGTATCTTTTTTTGGGAGGGGACATTTTTAATTGAGTAAAGAAAAAGGACTTTGTATCTATCCATATGCTATGTTGTATATTTCAACAGGTATTGGGACAAACGCAGGACCACAGGCACAGAGTTCTCGTGGCTGCTGCCAAGAACATCAAAGTGTGGTCCATCAAAGTGCGCAAGATCAAGGCTATCTACCACACGCTGAACATGTTCAATCTAGACGTCACCCAGAAATGTCTCATCGCTGAGTGCTGGTGTCCTGTGGCCGATCTAGACAGAATCCAACAGGCTCTCAGGAGTGGCACTGTGAGTCATCATGCTGGGGGTTGAAGAACTGGCACAAGTGGTAGAGCGCTGGTCCTCCCAATCGGGAGGTCTCTGATTTGAACAAAAAAATCTTTTTGTCTGACGAAAATGTTCCCTACTGTTTTGGTCAATGTCAGTATAATGTGACCTGCTACGCCATGAGTCACGATATCCACACAGTCTCTGTGTGCAGCACATGAAATTGTCAGATATTATTTTTGTACCTGTCCACAATATAGCCTATATAGTGCTGATGAATGCCAAGCAACAAACAAAGTAAGTCATCATGCAAAGATCACAGCAGCAGTATGATGTGATCAACTGAGACAGAAGTCCTGGTACCACGGCCTCTGTGAGGTAAATGACTCATATAGGTGATCATGGGTCATGTCATTGTGGACACATGGTTTTCCAAGTGCTGTGTGGAAAATAATTCAGCATTGTTAACATCTCAATGGAATGTTAGCTTCAATCTTTCAAACCTTGCGTAATATTGCTCAGCTCTGATCAGAAGGTTACCATGATTCCGAAAAAAAGAAAGAGGTGTTTGGAAACACTAGGGGGGTGTAACTAATGAAATGGTGTGGATCTGTATGAAATCAAACTGTCCTTGTTAGCCGCTTGTGTGAAAAGTCATAAATAATATAGCAGCTTTTAATGAATCTGGCTTGTTTTTATCAAGTGACCATGAATATTTTACTAGATTCAACCTTATTTTTTACCATAGGTATCTTTAGAATAGCTGCACCTATGAACTTTGCAACGCAAACAACTTATTATGAACTTCATTACTAGGAAAAATCTCTCTAGGTTTTGTGTCTCAACTCGTTTATTACATTGATCTTGGTTTTACTAAGTTCGTATGGAGTGCTTTATTTGCTGTGAGAGTGCTTCTCCTACTTAAATTTGTTAACATCCTGTTTGTCATATTTTTCTGCAACAAAAATTTCAGTTGACATTTTACTTCAAGACTAGTTAGATGTCCTCCAGCACCATATGATCTAGTATAATGTGTCAATATTCTAAATAGAGCATTTACTTTCCTTCATTGCTATATATAACATATGTATGATCTTTTTTTTTGTTGTAAATAGATGTTGAGGTTTAATTACAAAGTGAGAAACGGTAGATTTTATGTTAAAAGAAAACTATCTTCACCATGTATTAAAAAAAAAAAAACAGTTGGTTTATTGGTTACATTCGCACATCTTCTGACATGTTAATGCGTAACTCTCTCTACATATGCTTTCAGGAGCGGAGTGGTAGCAGTGTTCCATCCATCATCAACCGCATGCAAACTCGCATGGTGCCCCCTACTTACAACCGGTGCAATAAGTTCACCCAAGGTTTTCAGAATATTGTAGATGCATACGGAGTGGCTTGCTACAGAGAAGTTAATCCAGGTACGCACTTATCTCTCTCTCTCTCTCTCTCTCTCTCTCTCTCTCTCTCTCTCTCTCTCTTTGGATTTTTTTTTAGAAAAGTGTAGTTAAACTAATTTTGTTATAGTGAGTAAGTGTTTAAAAGACTAATGGGGCCACAAAATTACCCCAAAGTATTTATATAATGGACAATAGGTTTTTTTTGTTTGTTTTTTTTGTGTGTGTGTTTGTTTTGTTTGTGTGTATAGCATTAGCAATATTGAGGCAGAAACATTATACATCTTTAGTGTGTATAACTCCCTACACACATGTACTGAGTACATGTATCATGATTAACACTGATATGATCCAACTACAAAACTACAAAAACTATGTTTGTACCTATTTTTCCTGAAAAATACCTATTTTTTGCTATGAAAGTACCTAAATGGAACTTTTTCAAGTAGGCAGGCCTGGTATAATTCACTTATATTGACATGTTGTAGGAAAAAGATTTGATGTCAATATAAAAAAATGTCAATAGAGAAAAATGTATAGCTAAAGACGAAAAAAAAACACCAAACATGACTACTATATTTTATACACGGTTGTTTCCCTTGAACAGTCCATCAGAGAAATGGGGTTTCGGGGGAATAATGGATTTATTCGTCTTCATTGTCATCAGTTTTTCCCTCTTAAATAAAAAAAAAAGCAACAGACATATGAAGACCTGCCATTCATTCTCATTTAATCTGAATCATTCCGATTTTTCTCCTGAAAATTTGCCTTTTTTCCGACTTTTGGTGAGGGATTCCGATTTTTTTGGGACTCAATTTTTTCATCTCCAAGAAAAAAAATCAGGTTCCTTTTAGTCTGTAAATGACACTGAACTGTTGATACTCCCCTTGAATCATCAATCCACCCGTGCAGCTAGATTTAGTTCTTCCAGGTCTAGTTTGGTTCTTCTTAGGAATACCGGTCAGTTGTGAATTTTTTTCCCTCTAAGTGAGTACATGTTTCATGTTTTTGTTTTTCTAATACGGTTTGTCAAGGGGTGAAGTAAAAAAATATTAGGTTTAGTCAATGTTGGTGATATCAACTCAAATGTCTGCAGAAAGAAGAAAAATGAATACCGAGTGCAATAGGTCAACTAGTTAGAATTAGATGGATTACCTCATGCTTGAGTACAAATTGAGACATTGTCCAAATTTTCTCACAGGGATCTGTTTGCAGTTCACACAAAATGTTCTTAGGGAACATACCTCTACAATGCTAGAATTGAATCATATTCAGAGGTTCAGTAAATACTTTTCATACCAGTCACAGTGTATGCATTTCCATTCTGCTTCTTACAATTTTAGATCAGGATGATGACAAGAATGGTTTGTTGTCGAGGACTATTTGTTATCACAAGACTACTGCACATTATTTAGATTTTTTAGAACAAATGCAGATTTTTTGACAGAATCATTCCGATTTTTAGGGAAGTGTATGCAAGTGAATGGGGAAGGGTTATTATCTTTGGTTTCGCATTTACGATGTGTAATACTGTTATTCCAATTTCTTGAAGTAATCATTTATCTTTTGGGGACTGGCTAGCATGGGTTTCTTTTTCAGTATTTTCTTGTCAACATCGGCAAGGAGTCTAATTTCCATCTCAATGGATACGTCTTTCTGTTTCATGGCCATGTTGAAAAAGGACGATACTAAGAATTAAGAGGCTTTGAATAAGTACTGGAATATCAGCAGATTTTCCATTGTGCTTTTACTCAATGACGTGTAGCGAGCACATGAAAGAGAAACTACCAATATCATGCGCTAGTGTCTAGTGCGTGCCTTATGTATGCTTTTGCTAGGTACCAACCAGCATTACTTGATAAGGTGGGAAAGGCATGGGACAATGTTGGGGAGGGGGTTGGGGTTTAAGCCCCCTATATTTTGCACTGTGGTGAACATGTCCCACTAAAGGCAAATGTTTTGATATATGCCTAGAGACCCACCATTGTGTTGACTGTTGCTAACAGTTAAGCGCAGCTTTTCCACCACATGTGCTTCCCCAGGTACGGAAAGCATGTCAATAAAGGGGAGTGGGCAGAAAAAATAGTCGATACAAGAGAAATCATTAAGATATGGTATTAAAGGAAAAATTCCTTAATTTGAAAATATGTCGATATTTCAAAATGTTTATAAATTGGCTGTCGATATAAGTGGATTATACTGTATTTGTCAATTCATATTCAAATTCTTTGAGTGTTGTGTTGAAATTGACTTTTCAAACAAAACTCAAGGTTTTCTTTCAAATATGTTTTAACCTTTAAAAAAAAACAACTTAAATACTGGACAACCTAATTAGGTTTTAGATAAGTGCCTGGTATGATATGATTTTTATAGTATAAAACTATGTTTTTTGAAGAGCATTAAGAAAAAATAATAATCATTGAAGAGATATATGAAATATGCATATATTCAGTTTCTTCACGAACCAGTGAAAGTTATTTTATATTATCCTCTTTTTCAAAATTCAGCTCCATTTACGTGCATCACCTTCCCATTCCTGTTTGCTGTGATGTTTGGGGATATGGGTCACGGTGCCATCATGTTCCTTTTTGCCCTCTTTTTGGTCCTAAAGGAAAAACAGTTGCAGGCAAAGAAAATTCAAAATGAGGTGAGAGAATAATCTGCTTTTAGCATGTATATGTCATTGCACAAGGTATAGGGAATATGATTTTATCAGGAGTTTTGTAACTTGATTGGAAGTCATGAGTTCTAATTAAGTTATAGCTGACTTATCAGTAGTGCCTGCAGTGCTTAATGCTAAAAAAATATAAGTAAACAGAAAAATAGTTATAATTCTACTACAAAACAGCACTATAATCATGGGTGCAAGTTTGTCCGCTTTGGCCGGCATGCTGGCCAATCAGAATCGTCTGGTGGTTACTGACGGCCGTAGCACCTTTTTTCTCCCCATGCCAATATGTTTTTCTACCGAAAAATACTTTTCCGACAAACCCAATGTTTTTCGCACTAATTAATTGACTAAATGCTACGGTTAATGTTTTAAAAACGCAACCAAAACTAGAATAGAATTCAGAAAGTTTTCTTGGTGCAAGAAAATGAAGGAAGAATTAACTTATTATATCGATATAATAATTAAATGCTGCTGCTGCTGTAGCTACTACTATAAGTACTATATAAATAAGAGTTTTGGGAAAGGCAAAGCACTGTATTAATTATAAGTAGATCTAGAATTTTTAGGTATTTCTCCACAGTGGTAGAAGTAGGCTTTTTGGTGAAAATGGCGGAACAACGATTGCACTTTGTTGGATGAGAAACCTCGACTTGTAGATGCAGCTGCACCAAATCACCTTGCCACTTAAAGCGAACACGGTTTATACCACTTGACCACTTCGCTCCTTAATTCTACTACTATGGTTGCTATTGTACTACTTTTACTAGTAGCACTACACTTTCAAACTACTAATAAATTATTTATTGATTGTACATTCAACTAGTTTATAGATGACAATTCTGCAGGCTAAAACTGCTAGTTGTAATTTTTTTTTTTGGTGCACAGATTTGTATTATCTAAAGAATTTATTTCTTGCATTCTGCACCTGATTTGATAGCAAGTATACAAAATGATATAACACTTAACATGGAAAAGTATAGAGTTTTAAAAAATAAGGTATTTATAAGCAGGACCTTAGTTTCAGTGTGTACAGTGGGGTGGCAAAAAACTTTGTTAGCGGTACACCTGCAGACCAATGTTGCGTTCAGACCTCCGCCAAACTGACTGAGCCTGCTTGCACCCATGTATGATATTTGTGCTTGTTGAACACGACTCATGTCTTCCAACAATGTGCAATAGCTTTTTGAAAAATCATATTTGCTATAAAGACTATGTTTATGGAAAGGTATGCTCTTGTGTACTTCTGTCGTCCAAATAAAAACTAGAAGCTATGCTTTTCAAATGAAAAGGGCTAATTATTATTACTTTTTTAATATTGTGATAACCTTTAACCTATTTGATATTCCCATTCATTTGAAAA
The DNA here is from genome assembly GCA_003991915.1 of Elysia chlorotica. Classification (NCBI taxonomy): domain Eukaryota; kingdom Metazoa; phylum Mollusca; class Gastropoda; family Plakobranchidae; genus Elysia; species Elysia chlorotica. The sequence continues at coordinate 34,829 of RQTK01001321.1, forward strand.
TAATTTCTTTCAGATGGACAGAATTCCAATTTCTTTTTGTGACAATTTTGTGGGTTTTCTTTACTATTGATATGTGTATGTGGAGAAAGGAAAACCCAAACACTACTATTCTGACTAAGTTAAACATTTGTTTTCAGAACCGAGAGAATGTACTTCTTTATATAAATTAAATATTTATTGTCATGCCTTAGCTGCTGTCAAGATCGATTTAACTCACTTTTGTTCCAAACTTGATATTTTAGGTAAGTCCTTAAATTGTTTCTCTTTCTCACAGATTTTCAGCACCTTTTTTGGCGGAAGGTACATCATTCTTCTGATGGGAGCCTTTTCTATCTACACAGGACTGATTTACAACGATGTCTTTTCCAAGTCTCTCAACCTGTTTGGCTGTCAGTGGGTTATTCCTGCAACGTAAGTCAGTTCAAACACAGTAAACATATTAAATTTGAATTCTAAGGTAGTGAAGGGCTATAGAAATATCTTTCTGTGGCATGTGAAGTCTAAAGGTACAAGTTGATCTTGGTCATTTAATAGATCCAGGACAGGCCTATTCATAAAGGTGCAAGTTCAAATATGTTTAATAACAAGTTTATTTTCATAGCGTCTCCTCTCTAAGAAGCTCAATGGGCTTTACAAAAGATTGCATGTAAAACAATCAAAACAAAGTCATAAAAATCAATATTATCATAGTTGTAAAAGAGTGAAGTGGGTCCCATGCTTGTCAGAACGTTGGGGAACCAAGAGTTAAACTCCTGATTGTACTCTTGATTTTTTCCAATATTTTGTTTATGGAATCCGATTTTTTCCCCTGCACTCAATTTCATCTCGAGAAAAATTTCAGGCTGATTCAGCCTTCAAAATCATCAAACCGCCCTTGTATTTACTATCCAGTCTAAGACTAGTTTGGTCTTCCCTTCCCCCCCCCCCCCTTCCCCTCTCTCTCTCTCTCTCTCTCTCTCTCTCTCTCTCTCTCTCTCTCTCTCTCTCTCTCTCTCTCTCTCTCTCTCTCTCTCTCTCTCTCTCTCTCTCTCTCTATCTATCTATCTATCTATCCTTCTCTCTCTCTCAAAAACCAGCATATACATGTACATCTTTGTCCTCTAAGTCAGTATTGGAGTGCTGATTGACGTGTAACTGTAAGTCTCCCACAGGGTTCTCTCTTCATATGCCTGCAGCTTAAAACGATCTAGGGCACAATCACAGCAAGCTAGGCCAAGCATGGATCATCAGTCACAGATGGCAAAGTAGTTGGTCATGTTACGCACACCGATCAGCGGGGATAGCTCTTCGCATATATACATGCGTAAACTGGAGTCTGGCTGGACCAGCTGTCTGGGTCAAAGCATGCCCAGTGGTTACGCGCATGGCTAAATATTCAATTATTAAAAAAACCGAGCTTATTTAATAAATCATTTTTATTGTGACTTCTTTCATGACTCTCTGAGACTAAGTATACTACTTAGGTCCATACTTATTGAAGCATTGTGTGTTAAAAGTTCTAGAACTGGAAAAAGCGGACACCCAACACAGATAAAATTTTGCTTCATTGTCGCAATGCACAGCTTGTTGAAACTGTTCAACTGTCGGAAACTGTTATCCGTCGACCGACATCCTGTGTGCCTCCAGAAAGGAAAAGCCACTAAAAATAGTTGCATTTTGTCTGTGACTGGCTAGGATGGATGAATGAGTTTGTATGTTCGCACACTTATGAGACATACATCTTTATTAAAGAGAAAGGAAGAGGGAAGATTGTGTTATTCATTTTCGTGGTTTGATAAAACAGAGACTAACTTGCACTACGTTAAAAACAATAGATTTCTAGCTCTAGATTAAATTCTGGTGTACTTTGAAAAAGGTTTCAAAAGGACCGCTCGGATCCCTAGCAGTAGCACCTTGTACCAGTAGACAGTATTTTTGTTAGGCTACTGTATGAATACCAGAGAAGTTTGCTTGTACAATACATCAGGTCATACAGTTAGATTTATGTGGGTTAACTCAAGCTTGAGTTTGAAATAAAATGGCACTTGTCAAAATTCTCTAACAAGAATATGTTGTCAGTCTTAATTTCATATGAACCTTTCCTTGTTAAAATTTGACCATTCTCAGAGGTTCAGTTAAATCTGTTTGCATTAAGTTATCCATCTTGCTCCTGTATATAATACAATTTAAGATCAGGATGATGGCCAGCGTTGTTTGTTGGTGAGGGCTTTTTTCTCCCAGCAAACCACTCATTCAGATTTTTTAGTAGAGGTTCCTGGAATCCGACAGGTCTGTGCAAAAGGGATTTGTGAAGTTGTTTATTTTTGCCGACTGAAAAGCCTCAGCTGCCCATTCCATGCTGGGTTGACTCAGGGGCCTCAGAAAAATGTGTCCACATCAGGGATCAAACTCAGCACCCCACAAAGATGGCCCAATACCCTAACTATTGCACCATAAATATATGTTTATTTTATAGAAAACACATTTTAAATAAATATATATTAAATATATATTATATAATATATTTAAATATATATTGAATGAAAAGTGGTGGGCAGTAAGCTATTCAGAATTTAAAAGTTGTAAAAAAAAGTTTTCAAGTCCACAGGAAATATCTAATATATCAGTGTTAAAAAATCAATGACAATGTTGCCACACAAAAAAATTGTAATTAGTCTGAAGCATCACAGTATACAGTTGGCATAGAAGAAAATGATGACTTTTTCTCTTGGTTAACCTCTTGACTGCTATCAAGGAAAATACAACCCCAATGTTATGGCAGCAGTTGAGAAATTTAGAAAATGTTTTTTCTTATATTTTAAAAGTTTTTAAACTCTTTTCCTCAGGGATAAAGCCTATGACTTGGCTGCTCTTGAGGCAGCGGATAAAATCGTAGTGAAACCGAATGGAACCTTCACTGGGTCTTCCTACCCTATTGGCGTTGACCCGGTTAGTTCAATCAAGGGAATTATGGGGAGCCAGCATAGTATATCGATAGAAAAGAAATATATTCATTATATATTATTGCAGTTAGTTTGCAAAAAATATTAGTGCATTTGACTTTATCTAAATGAATATGAAGTATCATTGGTATCATGTATAAAGTAAAATGCTCAAAGCAAAGTCAATGCTTGTTGCTTTGATTATTCCTGTGCCACTGTTTCTGTTCAAAATCTGGGGAATATGTTTTTCCTAGAAAATCACAGGTTTAAATTGAGTCTAATAATAAAAGCTGAAACTGGAGGAAGTTAGTTCTACGGCTTACTGCCAGATCCAACTTATAAATTGATATAAGGAGGTAAAAATTGAAACCTTTTAATATCCAGATTTTCTTCTCTGGATTTCATCGAGATTAGTCTATGGTTCAAAAAAAGTATATAGACCCTGAAATTAAAACGTTAAGCACAGTAAGGTAGCTCTGAGATCACCACGGGTGATAGGCTGGTCTTGTAATAAAATTTTCAATCAATGAATATAGAAAATTACAAGCCTCATTTTACATACTATTGCTGCATAGGAATCAACTCCTTAAAAGTTAAAATATTTCAAAGTTGGACTAGTTCACCCTGGCTATCATTAAAAGCTTCAATCTTATCACTCTTATCAATCACTGAAACATATTAATTTCCTCCTTTTTTTTCCCATCTTAGATTTGGTCCTTGGCTTCAAACAAGATTGCATTTACCAATTCCCTGAAGATGAAAATGTCCATAATCCTGGGTATCTTCCAGATGTTTTTTGGTATTTCACTGAGTTATCTCAACCACAGGTAACACACACACACAAAAGAAATGAAATGCTGTTTTTTTCTTTTCATCTTTGCTTCAAGTCATTATTGTTGAGTTCACCCTATTTAAAAAATGGGAAAAACAAATAGCAAATACAGGCTTGGTGGGGTAAAAATGATAGGATCCATAACAAAGTTTGGGCTGAATAGAAAACTCTTTATACATGTAAAAGATAACTTAAAAAATATCTACTCTTTTAAAAATTATTGCTGCTTATATATTGTCAGATATTTTAACAATGCATTAGAAAATACTATTTATTGTGTGGATTTGTACCTCAGTTTAACAATAAAAATATATTTAAATTTGTGTTTGTGTCAAAGAATGTTGGAGATAGTGGTTTGCAAACTGCACCAAATCGTTCATTTTGTATGGTTATCTTTCTCTCTCTGTTCTTCAGACACTTCCAGAAACCACTGAACATCATCTTTGACTTCATTCCCATGGTTGTGTTCCTGTTCTGCATGTTCGGCTACCTGGTTATCTTAGTCTTTGTCAAGTGGCTGAAATATTCCTCTACCAGCTCTCAAGAGCCTCCCAGTCTCCTGATTGGTCAGTTATTGTACAAGTTAATATAGGCAGTTAAGATAAAATCAAGCTTGAAATATGGGTTCATATGTATACAGTGGACCTCGCATATAGCAACATCGGACTCAACAAAACCTTGGTCGCAACGAAGACTATCTTAGGGACAGTTTTTCCCCCTTATATAAAGCCTATAATAGGACCTTGGGCCTAACGAAAAGATTTAACGAAAACCTCGAACGTAAAGAAGTACTGGGCTCGAGTAGTGTTTGAGATTTCCAGAGATTTCAGAGAATACAGAGCTATGAAAAACTTGGATGTAGTGAAGTACACATGTACAGATCAAGTTCATGTCAAATTTGTAGAGAGATCATGAAAAAGCATGCTCGTTATGCAAAAATTGACTGTGTGCGGATGTGTATGTTTGCATACTGAGTGATCAGCTGCTAAAGGTTCCATGCCGCCACTCCCTTCAGTAGGTAAGCTTGCACAAAGAGACAGCTAGCTAGCATAGGTGTCTAAGTGAGGGAGGGTTAAAATCATTGTTTGGCAGGCAAGGACAGACCTTGCTCCCAGCTTTCATTGTGCTGCCTGACATAGCCATGTGTGCCTCTGTCTCTGTCTGTCTGCCTGTCTCTCTCTCTCTGTCTGTCTGTCTCTCTCTCTCTAACTCTCTCTCTAGAAACGTAACTGCACACAGTGTGGACTGTATTGAAATTTGTTTGATTTAGCAATTCAAAATTAAAAATGGTAGAATTCAGTTTAAGATTGCTAGATTCAACACACAACATGAGAAATGGTTTGTTTTAACAATGAGAATTGACAAAACGACGTAAAAATTAAATCATAAATAGATGTTTTAGTGAGAATATTTGGAACTAGAACAGTAGATGGAGAAAACGACAAAAATGTCATGAAGAGAAGGTGCAGATTCACAGAGAGAGGGAGAGAGAGACAGAGAGACATAGAGAGTTAGAGAGTAACAGACAGAGAGACAGACATAGACTCACAGAAAGGTGGGGGAGGGTGCGGAGGATAATTAGAGAGGAAGAATTTTAAAGAAAGCGGAGGCAAGAGAAAGAGAAATATTACATCGAAGTGTGGCGAGACCTAGCATGGCTTTGAGTGAGACTGTTTAGTGTTATTCCACCTCAGATTTGGCCCAGCCTTGACTTGCAAACATTACGGGTTTGTTTAATTTTTACCTTAATCTAAATCAGATAAATTTTTCTCATGAGGCTAAATTGAAGTTCTCAAAAGAGGGCAGGAGGTTGGAATTTCGCAGTTACTTGGGTTCATTTTCAGTTTGGTTGTGCTCATGATTGACCAGTGTAATTGAAAAAACTAAGAGGTATATGTTTGTAGATTTCTTCAGCAAATTAAACGGAAGTATAACGTAACAACGATCAAAGATATTTTATGATCTCTGTTGAGTCTACTCCCAGTCTCGCATGCTCGAGCAGCATCAGGTTTTTTTTGAAAATGTTCGCTTAAACACCAATTCTTATTCATTGAACAGAGACACATGTTTTTGTGTGTGTTGGAAACTAAATTTTAGCTATTGGAAGAGGCAAAATCACTTCAGGAAATGGCAAAGCTGCTTGAAAACTTTCAATAATTGAGAAAGACGGCAAAAAACCTAATATGAATTAAATTCCAAGTTTGTTGTGTTTATTACGACCTTGCTTGTAACGAAACCTCAGACGTAGCAAAGTTTTGGAGCTGTCCACTGACCTCGCTACTTCCAAGGTCCACTGTACCATTATTCTTTTCCCATCATCCAGCACACAAGTTGTGCAGGTTGATATGCTATGCACTCCTTCCATTTCAAAACAATAAATACAAAAGCTTTTACCATCCAAATTTTTGAAAATTCCCGAAAATACTGTGCACACAAGAAGTGAGCCTTAAATCATGCAATGTGAAAAGTTTAAACCTTTCAAAATGGTAGATTAGCAAAAAAAAATATAAATATGCTTTCTCTCAAAGCCACTGTTGAACAGATGATACCGCAAAAATTATTTGCAGGCATTATTGGGATTCATTAGAAACAATATAGAGTGCCTTGATGACAATAATGTCATTTGCAAAAAGCAAAAGCAAGGAGTTGAAAGTAGCCAAGAGTGTCTTTTGGTTCAAGTAGCAGGATCTAGTTACTTAATCAGGACTGTTTCCCAACCTAGTTTCACGTGAATAATGATTTCATCCACATAGCTTTCGCTTTAAAAGGCTTGGTCTTTTAGGGGTTTTTTTGTTTGTTTGTTTTTGGGGGGTTTTTTTTGTGTTTTTTTGTTTTTTTTTTTTTGGGGGGGGGGGGTGTTCTCCTTGTAAACTTTTTAATTGATCACTGTTTAATTAAGAAGAAAAAAATATAAGCAACGGGAAACCAACTAAACAAAGCAAAAAAAGAATGAAATGACACTAGTCGTCAAGTGAGCTTATTTAAATATTCCTGTTATTTATTTATGTTTATTGCAGGTCTCATCAACATGTTTTTGTTTAATTATGGAGATAGTGCAGACAAGATGATATACCATGGACAGGTTAGTAATTGTAGTCAATTCTTTTAGTTATTGTCTCCAGAAAAGAAAATGAGAGTGGTATGTATTATTCAAATTTATTTGGTATGCAGTCTCCAATATGTTTCACACATGAAGTGGATGAGGGCTTCAGATGAATTTCACAAATGTCTTGTTGAACCAAGCCAAATTGGTAGTAGTAGTAGTAGTAGTAGTAGTAGTAGTAGTAGTAGTAGTAGTAGTAGTAGCAGACTATTATTATTTTTGTTATTGTTATTATTATTGTTTTTTACAGCAAGGATTCCAGAGTTTCTTGGTCGTGGTCGCTGTTCTATGTGTACCCTGGATGATGTTGGGAAAGCCCATGTACATGCGCTACATGAAGCGATATGGACAGGTAAGTGTCCAAAACCTGTTGATTTGCTTGACTCACTGTTTTGAAACGAAGAGGTGTCTATGGTACTCAGCATTGCTGTTAAATGTTCTGGTTGAGTATCTTTACTTACTATATCTCTATCTTGAGTGTAATCTAGTTACAGAAATATGACTTTCAGTTATGAGGAACTCATTCTATGTTTCTGTTTGCACAAAGTGTATAATGAGTGTTCTTTGTGTTTTGCATGAAGAAATGAATAAAGATATCCTAAATCAAAGTATGCACATTTTTTGTGTGTCTGATGTGACTCAAAATCCTCTCTTTGACTTGCTTTTTTTTTTTTATTAGTCTTTCCCAAAACCAAAACTTTATGGTTTAAAACTTGCTGAATTTACTCTCCTAGTCGCTTACCTAAATGCATGTTGAATCGTTTGATAGAACAGTCCATTGAAAAAGCACATGTTTCTGCACCATGCTTTTCAGGGGAGAAAAAGTGAGTCTTAAGTCTCTACTTTCTACATGGCTAATTGAAATTCAGGGCAAGGAAACCCTCATAGGCTCAATGATTGCTTTTTCTACAAGTTCACATAGTTCACCATAATGGATAAGACAGCATCTGTGGTTAGTAGGTATTTTGGCACAGCACAGGAGAGCACTGTGACAGACTTATAATAAAACATGTGGCATATAATTATAATATTGTACTTTCACGTTAATAACTATATGTGATGCATCAGGTGAGAGTACAGCACAAGTCGCTAAATCTATAAAAGAGATATAGTGCGAAATCGATGGTCAGCCCGTGATCAGGGTGTTTTGAGGTTTTAGTCTCAGGCGAAGTTTAACCTTTTATCTTTCATATCCCAAAGGCCTAAGACTATCTTTTTTTGTGTGTAAATATGTCTTTTTAAGCGTTTTTTTAAGGAAATATATTTCTGTATGCTTGAAATAGACATTTTTCAGCAAATGAAAAAGAAAAAAAACTTAAAATGCGATTTTCTCAGTTTCCACTTTTCGCAATGTTCTGTCTTTAATTTGCAATATCTTAGCTTCTAAAAAAGATATTTACGAAATTTGAAGTGCATGCTATTAAAAAAAACTCAGGAGAAAACGAAAATGTAAAAAAAAAAAAAAAATGCAAATTTTCACCATGTGCCTTGGTTTTATCTGGCCCATCATACATTGTGTTGTGAATGATAATTGTGTGTGTGTTACAAGTAGTCCCAATAATATGTTTTGTGTTTTATAGCTATAATGTTGCCATCAAAATCAAATTTTGGAACAAGGCAATTTTTAAAGCTCTTTCATGAAAATTTTAACATTTTGGTAAGTTCATTCTTTGCAATAAAATTTTTGTTTATCACTTGTGTCTAAGTTGTTTAAGCTAATAATCAAACCCTATTTGTTTTGCTAGTTGGAACCACTGGTAAATTATTCTTTACCACCTTGGACGCATTTCCTACTTGCTAATGTTAAAATATCGCTGCTGGGTTAAACAGAATTTGCAAAACTGTCCAATTAATGCAAACATGCTGAATAAGAGCTTTTGGCTTTTTTTTTTAATCCTCAAGATTTAGATTTAAAGAGTAATCTCTGTCAACCACTATTAGTCATGAATATAAATGAATTTAACTCCACTTCTGTGTGTGTGGTCAACAGAGAAATGTTCTATAGGTGCAGGGTTGTGTTTTCTTTCAAGCTATAATCAGACTTGACACCTCATTGTCTGCTTCTTTGTTCATACTTCAAAATCTGCTGATATGGTAGCCTTCAGATCACCCACTGATGACGCTACTTTAGCGCTAGAGTCGGAGGGCTATAGCCTAAGTTTAGGCTGAATGCAGTAGCAAGAGTACTCACCTGGCAAGGCCCATTTCTTGGCTCCATAAAAGTTAACACGTGCTTGTCATATTTTTTACTCATGTCCTCCCTTTGTCTGGATGAAATACATCCAAATTGTTTTTGGAAACAGAAGAAACTTACAGTACTTGATCTTTGAAAAAGAATCCTTTTAAGATTTTTGTTTTTGTATATTTCTTTTTACTCAAAATAGAATCCTATAGAAGATTTTGTACAGGAGATTTTGTGACAGGTGTTTTGTCTGTTATCATTAAATGAATTAAAGTAAGTTTGCAAGGCTTCAAGCGTCTATCAAAAGTAAGATATTTATACTGAACTCCCAGGATCTTGTCCCTTGGTAATTGTTTGATAATGTCGCCTGTGTAATGTGCGATCATTTCCAGAAGCCTGGCTTTCAGGCTCTTCACAGAGAAGACGAGGACGAAGAAGTCATGTTTCTGAACATGAGTTCTCCCAGCGTTCGCCGCTCGCCGAATGGCACAGCAACCTCTTCTAGAGACAATGAGGTGATTCAAAACTCTTGTACCGCAGTCCAGCTGCTGCCATTCTCGACTATTATCTTGCATCTGCACAGTTCCTCCTAGTTTTTGGCATGCATGGGGGATGATTTCACTACAGCATTATTTTGTTTTTGTAGTAATGGGGTTGCGCTTTTTTTGGTAAATTTTATAATTTGGACTTACCCTGCTGGCTATGACATTTTTCTAGAGGATTAAACATTAAGGCATAACTGGCAAGATAATAACATTTAATACGCTTTGCATCATGCTTTCCTTATATTTTTTAAGAGACTGTATGACATTAGTGCTACAGGGAAAGAAACTCCTATTACATTGTTAAGAGCAATGCTTGTAATCTTAGTCAAATTTTGACTTTTTGCTCAGTAATAGCCTCTTCTTACAATATTTCTAAAGAGAATTTTATTATTCAAACGATTTTTCCTCAAGCAAATGTCTTTTATTTGTTGGGACACATTTTACACCTTTCCTTCATTTGCATCACTTATTTTCCTGACTTCTTATACTATGTAAGGAGTTACATAACTTTATTTTTTTACTTGCATCTTTAATAGTTTTAAGTATTTTGCATAGATCAAAGGACTAAGCCATGTGTCCTCACTTCTCTCTCTCTGGCTGAACATTTCCCCTCAGAATGATCACAGCGTGAGGGGAAAAAATAGAATTCATTTCAACATCCTTGTTGATGATTTCTCTTTGGCATTGTCTTTGCCTGGCAATAATTGAGCTGTCAATTTTAGTTTATTTTCCTTTTGTATATTCACCGTGGTTATTGATTTTCTTAATCGTTATGCTCAAGTAACTTGAAGGGTATTATAATATTAGGACTGGACATTTTTTAAATAAGATAATCATAATCAAGGGTGGCGCTTTTCGCAACACTGAATGAGGTTTAAAGTAAGCAATTTATTTTAATTTGGCTTTCTCATCATTAATTTTCAAAATAATCATTATTTGCCTAAGAAAATGGCTACTTTGATAATGAGTTCTTTTATTGAATTATCATTAAAAAAAAAAAATTCATACAACAATTATTCCAGAAATAGGTCTTTTTTATTGTGTGTATTAAAATAACCAATTGCAGGATGGATAGATTTTTTTTTTTTACAAAAAAGCTATTCAGTTCAAAATCTCTTCATTCAAATGTCAGACCTATTTTATTCTCAACTTGAATTATTAAAATTAAATGCATTGTGCAAGAAAGTAAAAGAATAGTTTCATCTATATTTTATACAGTGGAATTATGTCACAAAAATGTGATATTTTTACTATGTCCTACTTAAGCATTTTCTTAAATAAATATATACCCTCCTTATTTTAAATCTTTCATTCTTTGTGGCACCTTAGCCTTTGAAATCCAAAACTTTATCATTCGAAGATGAGTCAAATACTGGCACACACTTTACAAGATAAATTGTATTCTTTAGAAATCAAAGGTATACATTTCAAAATCAACTGACGACAACTCCCAACCCCTTTATCTCTTAAACATGTAAAAAGACACTTTATACGTGGGTGCAAGTTCTCCTGCTGTGGCCGGCATGCCCACCAATCAGAGATGTCTGATGGATACTGCTGGCCAATCCTGATGCTATATTTCCCTGTTTTTATACTAATCTTGTCATTGTGTTATTGATAAAAGCATCAATCATGTGGATCAATCCCTCGCATTGTTTTGTTTTTATATATGTCTGAAACTCCGAATAATAGTACCCATCTCTCTATCTTCACATCGAGTCATAGACAATCGCAGTCATTTCCACCAAGTAATGCTTCTGATTGCATTTGATCTTACTTTGTGTTGACCATCGAATAGGTCTTTTGCGTTATCATGCTTGCGTTTACAAACAAAGGGCTTAGATCCAGTTCTGTTCTCGCAGAAAGTTGCAATCACAACTTGCAACTTTTTGTTTGCATCTTTTGATCAAATTGCAACTTTTTGCAATTTTCAAAACTTTTAAGCAAACTTTGAAAATAGATTTAGTGTATATTTAGATTTTACTAGTGCACCCGTCTATACTTTGTAGATAATAATGTTGAACAGTCTAGTCCGGTTGGCAATATAGTTTTACTCATAAATTTCCCACTAGCCTGCAACGACAGTGCTGCATTTTTAACAAAATACTTCTTTTACTGCTACAACTGCCAGTACTAGTACTACTACCACCACCACCACCACCAACCACCACCACCACCATGTCGCATCTGTACTACTGTTTTGTAACAAGGGTGCCCATGGTTTAGAACTCTATTTCTGCGCTAGATCTACATTGAGATCTACATGCTGCTCTAAAAGAATTAAGAGAGTTTTATTTAGAAAATTTAACAAAATCTAGATCTTCTCTCTATCAGGTGAATCTAAAAATTCAAAAATACCATCAGAAAATAGATACTCACAAAAGACACTGCCCGTTCTTGGCATGATTATATTATTTATTCTTTTTCTAATCACAAGAAAATTAATAGGATATGTAATGTGCAGTAGTTTATCTGCTGGTGTTCAAATGGGGATGTGAGATATGCTCATTAATAACACCTGTCATCATGATATTCTAATCCGGGTTTTACATCATGGGGAATGGGCTAATAGAGTAGAGTAATAGTGAAACACTGTTTTTATAGGCCGTATGTATGTAACAAGAAAGTGTATTTATTTGAAATGCAGTAGGCATGTAGTTCCCCTTTTTCATTTTTGAGGATGGGGTATACCTTAAGTTCAGGTTGTTATTATTTCCGTTTTACATTTTGTTTCATTATTATCGTTATTATTTTTTCTGTTATTATTTATATGAAACATTATTTATGCAAATAATATAGCCAGTATTAATATAAATATAAGTCTTTTAGTCAAATGACACTGAGGTCTCATCTAGTCTTAAGCAAATGTAGACTCATTGCTGCGGGATCAAATAGTGTTCAACACTTGTTCCTTTGTGGTGGGTGAGTTATAGTTGAGTTGGTTTAACGTCCAATGTCAGCACTATATGGGCTATATTTGGGCAGGCCCCAAGACTGTCGTCTGACAATTTTTTTTTGCTGACACACACTAGACAGGGCATGGATACCATGCCTCCTATCTTAGTCGATCACATTAAACTGACCAGTAGGGAGCAAAATCGCCAATGCTCTTACCATGGACCTCCTGCATTGGATGTGGTTGTGATTGTGCTTGTACCATACAGTGCTGCATTCAGCTTAGGAATGTGCGTTTAAGTATACATCAGACAATCAATATAGATATGATTTGCTCATTTTATGAGGCCTGTTCAAATTTATACTTTTATAATTATGTTCTAGTAATTTGCATATTTCTTATAATGCCATTTTGTAAACTTTTCAAGAATGAGAATAAAACCTTTAGAATTTTTCAATCCTAATTTGTTTTTAAAGAAGAAATTTAATAACTTCAGAATTGGTATGATGGGATATAATTATGTTAAAAGCTGAATTGTCTTTATTTGCTTTAAGCCTAGCAGAGATAAATGTATTACTAAGCTACTTGTCTGCTTTTGGTTTTATAATATTGCTTTATATTCAAAGTATTTGAAATGCAGTAGGCTAGATCACTAAGCAAAATAAATGCTCAAAGGAGCATAAGAGTCTGGATTATTTCAATAGCTTTACAGTTTTGTTTTGTTTATATGATTAGAATGGGGACAATGGCAAACTGTTTTGCTAGATTTAAAAGCTCTTGTTTACGTGCAATTTTTCTTTGCTTTCTTTTAATTTGATTCTTTTTTTTCTCCCTTTGTATTTTTATGTTTATATTTCAACAAGGTAAATGAGATGAATCTGTCATGACCAAAAAGATGAATGTTGCCAAAAGTCACATAGATTCAAGCCATTTTTTATACTATACGATGTACATCAAAATTTATTCTTTTAAACAATCTAATCATGTAGTATTGTTGAATTTTGTTGTTGTTTTTTGTCACTTGTGAGTTTTTTTTTTAATGCTTATTGATTTTTATAAAGTGACACAACTCATGATAAAAGTGAAATATGAAAAATTCTCTATTTTCTTTATTTCTATTCCTTTTTATTTGTGCTTGAGTGTTTGTGTTTGTTGTATTCTTTGCTTGATTGAATGACAGGTCCTACCAACTCAGTCCACCGCTAGAAGCCTTGATCCTAGGGCTTCAGCCTCTATGCTGTCAGGACTGTTTGCCCAAAATGCTTCTCTTAGCCTTTTTTGTTAAGACTGACTGCTAGGCGTAAGACAGTAGAGCCCTAACATGTTACATTCATAGTCCTGCTGGTGTCCAAGTTAATGTCTCTTGCAGAGTATAACTTATAAGGTATTCCAATTTGTCACCCTAGATAGGTCAGATTATGTGGGTACATTTGTAGGCCCAAGACATGCCCTATTCCTCTATGTATGGTTGACAAATTTCTATGCACTTACATTTATTCTGATATACTTGCAATGGTACTTGCAAATGAGTTATATATTTTGTATGTTTATAGCGTTTTAATATGAGGTTTATTTGCTATGTTGTAAATTTCACAAAAACTAAGCCTTATAAAAGACCTTTTATTTTGCTAAAGAGGATGATATTAGTAGGCTGAAAGTCAAAAGCGCTTTTTCTGCTGGCTACAAATCAACTGGAAGGGAATTTTTCGGCCCTAGTGGTTGCGCCGTAACACTTTGAAATGCTTATCCCTTGTCATTTCAGTTCAGCTTTACATTTTTAATTGTCTATTTCCGTGCTTAGCTTAACTTTGGTATTTTTAGGTCTCTTAATTTTTCTCCATTCCTACATCTTTTTCTCCTTGTGATGCAATCAATTTTTTTTAGATCAACAAACCCATTTGATCACTGTTTTTAATGGTTTTTCTTTCTCACTAGCAATGATAATTTTTTTTTCCCCCTTTGACATAACTAGTGTATTTCTTTCTTTTTCTTTACCTCTGCTTACTCATCCTTGTCCATTATTTCCTCATAACACTCCATAGACTTTGCATGACAGACAGTTCTGCTAGGGTTCTAAAATCAACATAGCAGGGTTTCATTTAGATACTGTTGGTTCAAATATACTATATCAAGTTTTCTTTGCCGAAATGAAGAGCAGTAAACAGAAAATGATCTGTTATAATTACTTGGGCAGGGTAGATCAGTGGCTAGATCAAACAACTTCTAATGGCCTGTGTTGTTGGGGTCTTTGCATAGAACAGTAATTTAACACTCCTGGATTTACTCATACTTTCTGTTTAGTTATAATAATTATTAATATTAAAAGAAATAATTATGGCAATGCCTTCATCTTTCCTTTTTGGATTGCTGCAGCTCTTTAAAGTGAATCTTGTTTTAATATGAACTCCCTCGAGTTTTCACCAGATTTTACTGCTGGTGTAGTCTGTGTTAGTATAATTTGATTGCCTCAGAGTGTCTAGGTCTTCCCATCTCTAGTGTGTTGCAGCTCATAAAAATTGTCAGAGGGCCTGTCCACAATGTAGCCTATATAGTGCTGGATTTGGGCGTTAAGCAACCAACTAAACTCAAAGTTTTCACCTGATTTTATTTTATTTTTTCACTGCATCTTCTGTGTACCTGCTTCCAGTTCAAGCACCAACCTCTATCTGTGAACAGTGGGGACTTGCTTGGGGCCAGAGTGGAGGAGGAGGTCATGCACAACCCAGAGCTCAACGGATCCCTGCACACTGAGGATGATGTAGAGGAAGAGGTATGTTGTCATCTACACTTGTATAGTATTATCCGATATAGTTAATTCCCTTGGGACTACTATCTATCTATCTATCTATCTATCAATCAATCAATCCATAAATCCATCAATCAATCCATCAATCAATCAATCTATCTATCTATCTATCTATCTATCTATCTATCTATCAATCCAATCAATCCATCCATCTATCAATCCATCTAATCCATCAATCTATCTATCTACCTACCTATTTATCCACCACCTATCTAATCATTTCTCTCTCTCTATCTCAGCATGAGGAGTTCAGTGAAGTCCTGATCCACCAAGTGATCCACACCATAGAGTTCTGCCTGGGTTGCATCTCTCACACAGCATCGTACCTGAGACTGTGGGCCCTGTCTCTAGCCCACGCCCGTAAGTTCATAGATAAAGATTTCATTTCTATATTGAAATTTCAAATTAAAAAAAAAAAAAGCTTAATGGAGTTAAAATGATTAGTTAAGTTTTCCTATGCACATTTTTTTTTACTGAGGCTATTTGCACCATATTTGAAACTAATATCTGTAAATCGGTATTCTGAAATGTTGATGAAAGTTGTTTCTGTTGTGCCGTTTTTCAATTCCTGGATTAGAATCCCATGACTATTTCTCTGTTACATGTTCTTATACTTTTTGATAACCACAAAGAAGCAAAAAAACTACTAGGGGTGTTCACTATGTTCTTAGCATGACAATGAAGGAATAAACCCAGAGACTTAAAATTTGGCACACTTACATTTATTTCTCTACATAGTCACCCTGCATAGTTACACATTTCTGCCACCTGTCCTTGACCTTCAAAAGTCCTTGAGAGTAAAACGTGTCATTTTGCGCTTGAAACCACTCTTCCACAGCAGAAATCGCATCTTCAATGTCTTCAAAACGGCGCCCTTTTATGGATTTCTTAAGGTTTGGGAACAGACAGAAGTCTGATGGAGCTAAATCCGGTGAATATGGTGGATGGGGAAGAATTTCATAGCCACACTGATCAGCTGTCTCAACGGCTTGTCGTGCTCGATGAGCAGGAGCGTTATCATGCAAAAGCAGGACTCCGTTTCGAAGCTTTCCCCGTCTTCTTCTTACTAATTCAGATCTCAGTCTTTTTAGCAACCCTGAATAATACTCTCCAGTGATTGTTTTCCCCTTTTCCATGTAGTCAGTCATTATGATGCCCTCACAGTCCCAGAAACAAGACAGCATGACCTTGCCACTTGATTGTGTGACCTTTGCTTTCTTTGGTGGGGGCGATGAGGGTCTTTTCCATTGCATAGACGCGTTTTTCGGCTCTGGATCGAATTGATAGATCCAAGTCTCATCCATGGTTACAATTTTCTGAAAGAACAAGTCGTCATTTGCTTCTAACCGAAGAAGATGTTTGCAACAATCAGCCCTCTCTTTCTTCTGATCAGCGGTCAATAACCTTGGTACCCATCGAGCTGAGACCTTGTTCAGATTGAGGTGATCATGAAGAATCTTTTCAACTGAACCTACGCTGATCCTGGTTTCACTTGCTAACTGTTTGACTGTTATTCGCCTGTCCTGCTTTACTAGTCCCTCCACAGTGGACACGTTTTTCTCAGTCACAACAGATGTTGGCCGGCCTTCGCGAGGTTCATCCATCACTGACAAAAAGCCAGATTTGAACTTTCTCACCCAATGAGTCACCGTACTGTAGTTAGGGCACTTTTCAGCATAAACTTCTACCATCTGTTGATGAATTTCCGTGGGGGTTTGTCCTTTTAAGTGAAGGAATTTGATGACAGAGCGATATTCAACGGCCTCCATGGCAGACAATTTGTAAACAACAAATGACAACTTCCTAGGGGTTGTTTTACTTGATGCGCTAAAAGGTGCAGAAAAAAAATTCCGATTTTCCCCAAATTTTGCATGCCGTGTTCAACATAGATGATCTAGCTACCCACAAAATTTCTTTACTCTAGTACAACTGCTTCAAGGTCAAGCTAAGGACATAATGAACACCCCTCGTATACATATGTACATTTTCAAACTTTCTAAGTTTTTAATTCTCTTTTAATAACTTGATTTCAATGATTTGTGTAGTAGAAAATAATTTGAACCAAACAGTTAAGACTTCTTTTTAAATCATTTTAGCTCATTTGCGGTTTATGTTAGTATGTGAATACAGAGACAAGTTCCTCTTATATTTATGAGGCAATCTGGGTGAACCAGGCGCAAATCGCCAATATATGTTTTGATAAATTTTTCTTTATTGATCTCTTCATGTTCAAATAAAATAGATTTTCTGTTTCTAGAAAGTATAGAGGTATATTATTTTTCAACCTTTGATGCTTGTTAATGCACTTTATAACAATAAAAAGTGAGGAAAGTAATGGCAACCAACTCACAATACTGATTGACCAGAAACAATCAAGACACTTACTCTTCCAACAAGCTCTCTGAAAAAGTAAGGAATAACTTTACTCTCTAGATTACTCAAAAACTAAAATTCCAACTCATGCCTGATTCATCCTTCCTGGGTTTTGTCACTCACTGTAAAAACTTATCCCTGCCATCCACACCTGATTGATCCTGGTTTTTGTCACACATGTAAAAAGTTGTCCCTGTCTCCCCATTCCAGAATTGTCGGAAGTCCTGTGGCAGATGGTGCTGCGGATCGCTTTTGGGTTTTCCCGTGGCTGGGGTGCCATCGCCCTGTTCATCATCTTCCAGGTGTGGGCGGCACTCACTGTCATGATTTTGGTTCTTATGGAGGGTCTCTCCGCCTTCCTGCACGCACTGAGGCTGCACTGGTGAGTACTTCTCAGATTTGGAAGGACGGGAGGGGGGTAGTTAAGTTGATATTGTGTGCAAATTTTATCAGGAAGTCCCTTGTTCAAATTGTAATCACATGGAGGGTTTCTCTGTAAGAAGTAATACTTTTTAAAATGAGTACTACTCATTTGTCACAGTGGAACTGTAGAGACCTCAGGGTAGACTATCCTGAACCGCAGTGCATTATGTTAAAACATAATGTCGCTGCGACTAGCCTTTAAAAAACAAAATTACCCCCCAAGTTAGACTTCAACATCCGAGACCTCTCTGGCTCATCCAATTACTGCCGTCCTGCAAACGGCACTTTTTCAACGTTAGACCTAACGCTCGTTGACCTTATCTCTCTCTCTTGACCACTCTTGGTCAACTCTCGATAGCCTTCAAGGCTCTGACAACTTTCTTATTGTTCTATCGCCTGTCCGCTCCGAAACCATCTTTCATCCAAAACAGTGGAATTTCACTCGGGCGGACTGGCCAGCTTTTCAATCTCAAAGTATTACAGATCCATCTACTACAAAAATCTCCTCAATAGAGCAGATTGCAAAGCGGACGATTTCTCAGACCTCTACGGTTAGGCAAAATGACAAACCCTGGTTCGACAGCTTGTGCCAACTGGCATTTCGAGCCAGGGAAAAAGCCTTTCTAGCTTTTAGGGCAAATCCCTCGTTAGATAGTTTGTCTATTTTTGCAAAGCAACGTGTGGTGGCTGGTCGTATAATACACCTGCAGAAATGACAGTCTTAAAGTTGCTACATTTCCAAAATTAATAAAGATACCCCCTGTCCAAAATTTTGGAGGTCAGGAAGAAAAATACAGGGTAAGACTGTCCCTTCTGCAGTGAAGCACCGCAGGGAGAGGGGTGGATCGTGTCTGGAGGGGGAACGGGAGATTGCAAATGCACTAGGCTCTGCATTTTCCTGGAACTTCTCCAACCACCACTACTCCTACCTTTCAAAACTTTAAAGGGCAGTCTGAGGAGAAACCGGTTGACTTCTCCCCAGACTGCTCTACAGACTACAATAAACCATTCTCCTGCCTTAAAATTCTGTAGGAGACGATCGCAGGCCCAGATCTCCTGGATAATAAATTTATCAAAAGTCTCCCAATTCAATCTCATCAAAGTCTATTAAGCTGATACTCAATCGAGTCTGACTGAGACATTCTTGTCTTACTCACACCTTCCTACTGAGAGGTGAAGAGCTCCCACAGTGTCACACCTGCAACTGTCAATCATAAGTCACATTCTGGTTGACTGTCCACTTTTTCACTGGGGAAAGAAATCTGTACCTTGCTTCCAAACCATTAGAGAGCATATTTACTTATGTAAGTACTCAGTGCCTACTGAGGTATCTAAAGGACATTGATGTGTATAATAAAATTTGACTGTGATAATCCTACACATGGATCTTTTAAACCACTGTATATACCCTTTACTTTTAATAAACTTTTTGTGAACAATTTGTGTGCTTTTACCACTCAGAGAGATACAGGAGTCAGCGCCTCAGCTGGAAGCCAATTTCATATTATTCAGTCTTGCTTACTTCTGTATTGATTCATCATCATCATCATCATCATCATCATCATCATCATCATCATCATCATCATCATCATCATCATCATCATCATCATCATCATCATCATCATCACTACCACAAAAGAATAATGCCATTTGTCACATATTATGAGAGCTTTTTTTCCCCTTCGATTTCAGGGTGGAATTTCAAAGCAAGTTCTATGATGGCAGTGGCCACATATTTGTGCCCTTCTCATTTAACAGCATTGCTGATGCTAGTCCAGATGAGTGAGATTGACGATTCAACAACCACAGATTGGAATCATTTACTACCAGTACCACTGGAGATTTTTTTTCTCAAGTGAAAAGCGAATTTTTGTTTGTTCATGTTCTAGTACAAGTTTCGGAGGTGTTGTTTTAGAACTTACCTCAGTATTATGTTGTTCTTAGCCTGCTTCAGAGAGGGTTTATTGTACAAGATTTTCTTAATTCACCCACCTAGAAATGCTGTCATTTTACTGGCGCTAGTTATTATGTTGAAGAAAAAAATGTTGTGATTGAAAAAATCAATATATATATATTCTGTTTTAGACAATTTTTTTTCCTACCCTTTTTTCCTCCCAATTTAAAAGCTTTTTTTCTTCCTTGGGTGAGTCGAGTTTCATGGTTTTATGAAAAATAGTTCTTGTTTGCTGTTAACTTTATAACCTCTTCCTTTAAGGTGTTTCCTGAAGTGTGTTCACTGTAAGGGATTAATAGTAAGGGAAAAGGTATATGAGAATTCTCTTTGTGTTTCCAAAAAAGTTGAACACCCCGTGCAATTTCACAAGATCTTCCAAATGTGACTGAACCAACTTAATAAAAAGAAAAGAAAAACACTTCATTTTTTGCAAGCTCTTCTGAAAGTTGTAAGAGTTAAACATTTTTATCAAGTTGATAATGACAAAAACTTTTGTGTCACAGTTATATAACATTAAAGGCCTAATAAGTTTTTAAAACTGAAGGGCAATGACTCCGGGCACTTCCAGCAAATGCGAGCAGAGCTTATTTCACTGCAATTTGTGATCAGGTCTCAATCTTTAGGTTCATGGGGTTTCATATGACTGGAAATGTCACTTATGTGCCAATTTCTCATTGCTTTATATTTTTTTTTCCCCCCCCCCCCTCCCTCTTTCTTTTCTTATGGGATTACATAACATGGATTAGATTTGTTTGTGTAGGTGTTTTTTGTTGATGTTGTTGTTGTTTTGTTCCATATCAAGGTAGTGATAATAGTAATTAAATGCAAGTATTCTTTTTTAAATTATATACTCATACATGAATGTTTTTTTCTCTTGATCTCTTGCAGAAAGATTTCCTTCATAATAATACAATTGGGACTGCTGTGAATTTTGCAATAATTTTATCACTGTAAGGTTTTTTTTTTAATGTTGGTTTTAAAGTAAAATAATTGATTGTGGAAATGTAAGGTTCTACTCCGAAAAATGTGGCCCAATGTCAAGCGTGGAAACATTTGTTTTCCAAAGGGACATTTCCTTGCTTGCAACCACCAAGTCTGGTAGAATTTTAAAAGCATATTTATCCACCAAACTAGGTTTCTGGGTGTGTAGTTTAGTGTAACCTATTCTTGTTTGGTGTTGTTTCTGCGTATAAATATTAGAGAAGAAATTAAAATGTATCAAGGATATTTAAATGTATTTTTTTTTCTATTTGTTATTGAAATGATAATAATGTATCATAATTGCTAATTTTTTTTCATGGGAAATTATGATTTGTATTTATTTCATCCCATCATATTGCTGATTCTTTTTTATTTCTTGTTTTTTTGTTGTTGTTTAAAACATACACTTTTAAGAAGTAGAAGAAAAAGAAGAATATTGGAAAACAGGACACCAATAGATATTTATTAGTGACAGATATATGTTTGATCCTAACATGGATTTATCCTATAAATTTCTATTGTTTCAACTGTTGGAGAGAATAAATTTGCGCTTGTGAAAATCAAAGGATGGCGAGGTGAACAAAGTCTAGAGGGAAACCATGGTTGCCTCTGAGATTGTCAATGCTTAATAAGTACTGTGGTACAGCAGTGTCCACTTGAGCTGAACTCTGTTTAAAATAAACTAGGGCTTTATACAAATTGTTACTGAGGCACCAATTGCTGTATTTTCGCTTTAAAGTCTATGTTTAAATATTATAAACTTGGAATGAAAAAAAACTTTTAACTTGGATTTTCCCAAGAGGTTATCTTAAGTCGATTTCATGGAATATAATTTGCTTCATAAACAGGAATGAGAGTAAGCAGAAGTTTGTTTTGGGTGTTGTTTCCCCCCCCCCCCCCCCCCCCACTCATCCGTCATTTTTGTTTTTTTATGTTTTCTTTTCCCCCCCCCCCCCCCCCCCATATTTTTTAAATAAATTATCCTGAAATTCAATCTAATGTGAGGCTGAAGTATTGAGAGAGGTTACTTAAAAAATATGAAGCCCTTCAAATAATGTTTAAAACATAAATGCTTCATCAAGGTTAAAACAAATTAAATTTGTCTTTCTTTCTTTTGATATCATGACTTGATGATGGATCTGACATTCATTTTTTTTATTTTGTTTGTTTTGTTGCATATTTGCCCTTGAGTCACTTAAATTATTTATTACTTATGTTTCTTTAATTTATTTTTGCATAATACACAAAGATCTTGCAAATTTCAATCTTGTAGCAGCGTTTCCTTATCTAAATAGGGAAGTCCAGCTATGTAAAATGCAAAAACACTAGTAACTTTATATTGTCAAATCAGTTTTGTCCGCGATGTATCAAATGATCCAAAATTTTGGATCAGAAATGGCTTAGACATTGATTGCTATGGCCTTTTTTTTTCTATTGTTTTAAACTGTATTGAAAAGAAGAAAAGATGCATCAGATTAGCTTTTAAAAAGCTTGCTACCATTTTTGTTTTTTTACCAGCAATATATTTGTCTTGTTATTCTCAATTTCTTTCCTCTCTATGTTCCAAATTTGTAATTTGAGTTTAGCTCTGCATTCAAATATTTCTTTTCTAACCCCTAAAGATATTTTTTATGTTTTTTTTTTCTTGTATAGTTTCAGCTTAACCCAGATATTCACTACAATTTAAAGCAAACTCTTGGCATTATGATTTATGTGATTCTTTATATTCTGTTTGCACAAGTTTAGTGAAAGTATTTAAACTACTGTTAAAAAGTTTTGTTGAATTTCTTTAAGCTGAAAAAAAATTTTTGTTTCTGTTGATGTAAAAAAAAACCCGATGTTGAGCACTTTTAATTTCGCTTTATGTTTGTCTCCAATTGAAAATTCAACTCTTTTGAATTATTTTTAAGATGAGATTCTTGGTTTTCTCAAGAAGTCTCCATCTTTTATTTTTGTACATTGAATTATTTTAGTGATGTTTTCTACCTCCTGAGTTGAAACCGCTTGAAACATGTCTGGTTTTCAGGTTTTCTTCACAGTCTTTGATTGACTAATGAAAACTTGAGTTAGATATGTCTTCTGGTTTTTGCTATGTTAAACGTTGTGCATATGAGATTACTGTATCAATAGATTAGTAAAATGTACAAGACAAACTTTGACATTTAAAACATCACCTTGCTAACATAATGGCCAGAATAACATTAACACTCTACAAGAAGCTTTGAATAGTTCCCCATCTACCTGTAAATTAAAGACACCTGCATTTAAAAAGAAGACATGTATTAGCCAGTCTTTTGTTTTTCCAAAAAAACTACTGATTTTGACGTAGACCATTATATTAGCAACTTGACAAAAAGCCTGCATATTTCTTACCATATCTCTTAAATGGTTAAATATTTAAAAAGATAAATAGGTACTCTATTACTCTGTTGGTCTCTTCAAAAGATATTTAATAAAAATTGTCTTTAAAAAGAACTTGAAACACCAACCTTTGGCTTATTAGAATAAACAAATTCCAAATCTTGATTTATTTTTAAGGTTGCATTTCCCTGCTGTTATTTATGTATTTTTGAAAGATTGGTGAGAGACATGTAGTTATTGAATGTGATCACACAGAATAAGTTTAAATTATTTGATTCCAGAAACTCTATGTATTTTTATTTATATATATTCACAAATGAGTGCAATTCCCCGTGGGTTTATTTTTTCATTTCTTTTTTGAATTTGTAAATTACATAATTGCCTATGTTTTGTCATTTAAGTTTATGTTACCCTGTTTTTTTTTCAATACTTTTAAAAAATTAAAATGATTGTTATTAATTGATACAATACACGGATCAGTATTTGATGTTTCATGTTAGATCCAAACAGACAAAAGGTGTGATGCTTTATGTGATTTGATAAGTTAAAACCAACATAGCCCTTTGTAGCTTTTCAGACTCAGTCTATGAGTATGAGATTAACTCTGAATTTACTGTGTCACTTAGTTTTCAGAAATTACACAATTAATCTCTAAATTCAATCAAAGTTTCAGCTGGCATTTTTTTTACATAGAATCCAACGTCAGTGTTTCAATATGTTGCTGCATTACGACAATGAAGTTGTACGTATGTTTTTCTTTTTTAATAATTATAGTCTTACAGTATTAACTGCAAAGTCCTTGTTTAAAAAAAAAAAATCAAGTTATTTTGTGATTTGAAAAAGTTAGACTTGTATAATCTTTCAAAGCTATCAGACGCTTTAGAAAATGTATCATAGATAAAATTAAGAACTAGCGTTGGTATAACGTTAGACCTATTTGTTTTTAGTTTTGAACTATCACAACACATGGTGAGCCTTTTAATTGCTCTAATTTTTTATGAAAAATATGTTAGCCTAGAGATTTTTTGTCAAAACAAAATGTTAGTTTCTTTTTCAACAGACATATCATTATTTTAATGTCTATGGCATTTTAGGACATGCAACACAATTCATTTTGTCAAAACATATTTATAAAACCACAGTTGAAAACTGAATTTTTTTTCAAACCGAAAGGTTTTTAATGGTCTGAATTTATTGAAACTAGAGATTTTTTTTAACTTCAGCTATTCCACCTGTTAAATTCAGTTCTGTTTCTGTTTTTTTTATTTTATATTTCATCCTTCAATTTTATTTGGAGTAGTCAGTCATTTTGTCTATCACGCCAACTGCACAGCTTCTAGGGTGGGTTTATCCTTGATATCTTTATCATCTTTCAAGCACTCATTCCTTATTTGGGTAGAGAACAAAAATAGCACAAGGAAATTCCTGTCCATATTATTTTGTCAATATTGTTTTGAAAAGAAGTACCATCATTTCTATTCAGCTCTTACTGCTACTAGGTCTTGTTGTACTTGTATTTATCTTAAAAATGATCTGCCATTAGGCTTAAGTGTTATTCTAACTGTTGTCATGGTTTGGATATTGTCTAGTATGGAAATAAACTTGACAGTGTGTGCACATCAAACTCTTTTCTTTTTTTGTTTGTATTACATATTTTTGTGCACATCAGTATTTCCTATTTCAGAGATTGTTCAATTGTCTTGTTTTTTACTTATGCTGTTTTCTATGCTATATCAATAGCAGTAATAGTTTGCAGTTGTTAATTTTCACCAAAAATACCTGTTAAAAAGGGAAATTACAAGGATTTTCTTAGAAGCTAAGAACTAAGTTTGTTGCAGTATTTAGTATTGGTAATCTATGATTATATAGAGAGACAAACAGACAGACAAAAATTCAGCACTTTATACAAATGATAGTAATGTTATGAAGGATACAAGAGGACGTAATGTGAAGCAATACAATAATCAACAAAAAATCAACACTTTTACTGAAAACTTTTTCCCCTTTAATGAGAACTTGATCTTTTTCTGATTCACTTGATACTTGTATTGTTGCATCTTCTGCGTATTTAATTCTTGGGGTGCTTTCATGCAGACTCCTGCAGTAATTTGTATATATAGTGAACAGGGAGAGTACTGATCCTTGTGGGGCCCCAGTGTTTGCCATGATGGTATTTGACATATAGCTGTTACTATTATTTTTGAATAAAGACATATATTGGGTATGTCTTGTTAAAAACAACAATTGGTGACTTGCATGATTGGCATATGTGGCTTTTCTGTTTGTATTCTTTGACTAGTGCTTAGTGCCAATGTTAACGGACCACTCAGTAAAATTAGTCTGGCTTGAGATCATCATCATAATTATAGTGCCGTGTCGGTTGGCTTTGGCGACCATGTCCCTCCACATCTCTCTGTCCTCGTATTTCACAATCAGGTCGATCGTTTTGCTTCCAGTTTCACTGATCCATCTACCTAGCCCGTCCCAGATATCTTTCGCCTGTCTTCCTCTCGATCTCTTTCCACTCATTTTACCAGTTGTCAATAACATGTTCTTAAGTAATATGTCTGCGCATGACATGGCCAACGGATTTGTTTGTTGTGTCCTGATTTTATTGAGGAGTTTTAATCCGGTGCCTGCTTCTCCCAAACCTTTAAGAGCATGTACACCCATTCACGAGGTTCTGACTTTCTCGCGTGATAGAAAAAAAGGAAGAATAAAGGGTGAATGTGGTAGTAACACGGCATCTCGCGGTGCCCAGATGGGACGTGCCAAGCCAATTAAGTACCTCGAGCAGAACCAGTAGTTCTTTCACAGCGAGGCAGCCAAGTGGCACCGCCGCTTTATGGGGGCTTTTTTGTTTTTCTCGTCGTCCATGAGACTTTGAGCATTCTTCGAATGAACAGCATCTCACTCGCTGTGATAGGTCTCTTCAGCTGTTTGTTTAATGTCCACGTCTTGCTTCCGTACTGGCATGGACTGGACTGGGTGTTCAGAGCACCTGAGCACCCGTTGTCTCACATAAAAGGCGAATCTGCTACTAGTAAGAATATGTTTCATTTCCTGAAATGTACTTTTGGCTTTTCCTATTTTTGTCTTTATTTCGTGTCGCATTTACCATTTTCTGCTATCATCGCCCCATAGTATCTGAATGTTTCCACCTGGTGTAAACCATAAGTCCCTACATTTAATTTGCTTGTGGAAATAAATTTGTGTCTGGACACCACCATTGTCTCTGTCTTCTTTTCGTGCTAAGTCCCATCTCCTCGCTTTCTTTCACGATGGATCAATAAAGCATGTAGACCGTTTTCATTCTCTGCTATGAGTACAGTGTCGTCAGAGAATCTGATGTTGTTTATGATATGACCTCCCAATAGTAATCCTCTTTTATTTTTAATTGATCGCATAATGTATTCACTGTATATGGAGAAGATATCTGGTAAATAGTATACATCCCTGTGTTACGCCTCGCTTTCTTGGCGGGTACTTACTTATTTCATTCTTGAATCTAACTGCAGCGGTTTGCTCCCAATACATCTTTTTGGCTATCCTTAGATCCTTTCCGTTTATGTCTAAGCTCTCTAGCAATTGCATGCTGTTTTCATGTCTAATCTTATGATGGCTTGAGATAATTTTGGTAGCTTTATTCGATTTAGTCGACAAAAATTGCAGGTACAATAAGTTAGTGCACCTTATGTGAAGGTCATGTCAAGGTCGTTGACTTCTTCAAATTTTGATTTGACCACAATTAAGTTTCTGTGAACAAAAACAGTTACAAACAGTGTGTACAGCAAAATTTGGTAAGAAACACATAGGACAACATTTGGACACAAACTCGTATAACAGCTATGAGGCAGAAATACTTATAATTATAGTCCGTTAGATAAACTTCATCTGTGGATTTTACAGTTGCACATAAGAAACGGTCCTCTTTTCACCCAACAAATACGTGTCACCCAGTGTAGGCCTACAGTGGAAAGGTTTTGCTCGTTTACCATAACCATACTTTGAGTCTTTGAGAACAGAAAAATGCTTCTGCGTGAATTTCAAATGGTAGTGTTTCCGTAGGTACACGTGTACCCACAGAAGCGCTCGATTCGGTGGGTACACGTATACCTACGGAAGCGCATGCTTCGGTAGGTACATTAAGCTTGTAGATTAGATCTACAGAAGGGCTTGCCTAAAGAAGGTGACAAGCTTGGGGCGTTTATCCGTTACGATTATTGCCGCTTGTGATCAGAATATCAAAGCAGAAACATGTAATGACAACCAGAATGGTTGAAAAGAAGCACGGCATGGAAAAAAACAATGAGAAAAGATAATGGACTGGCCCACAAAATGGCTAAATTAAGGGAAAACATTGAAATGGATCTGGAAGTGAGGAGGGGCATGCTATCACCAACGTTACAATTTAAGCACGACACTTAATGAATATATGGTATTTTGTCATAGTTGAATCCAGATCTAGATTACCCGCTGTTACAGAGCTAGGTCTGTAACATAGGAAGGGGCGCAAAAGGTACGGTATGTGTTTGACCAATAGCGATTGCGCTCCCTACTAGTTGGGTCGGTGTCAGTTTAATGTGATCGGCTGAGACTGGTTTGCTTTTTCAACAGACAAATTACCGCTACCTTCCCTTAATTTAGCCATTCTGTGGGCCAGTCCATTATCTTTTCTCATTGTTTTTTTCTCTATAGGCCTTAGTGGAGCCTCTAAGTCGGAAATTTGCTTTTTCAACAGACAAATTACCGCTACCTCTTACAAGTACTTCATTAAATGTATCTCGCCTTTTCTTGATCCTTGACAAGTTTTGAACGTTCTTCACAAAAATATTCAGATTTAGTGATACTTCGTCTAGAACCGGCTCCAAGGAGGTTGCCATGTTATTGTTGAACCATTGTCATTCAAGATCGGAAAGAAATATAACCAATAGAAAAGAAAGAAGGTTCAAGAAAGAAAGTAGAATAGCGCCTGTAGCCCTGTAGTCTTGGATTGCTTATAGTAACAACGAGAATTTTGAGGAAGTTTTACGCACGTGTACCTCCAGAAGCAAGTGCTTCGGTGGGTACACGTGTACCCACGGAAGCATTACCTTTTTTTTTATAAGGCCTATATTGGCATGATTTGTTTGAATCAAAGAGACAGTGAGCTATTCAATTGCCTACTTATTTGAATATGTGTACAATGCGGACAGGGAAGGGGAGTGAGGGACAAACATACAAGCACATATAGATCTAGCAGGGGCGTGGGTGACTGAAAGCTAGATCTAAGTTAACAAAATTTTGGCAGAGTTGAGCTTTTCACGCATTCTGGATCGTCTAAATTGAGTTTCTTTTAGTTGCGATGCATAATTATGGCCGTGAAAACTTAAGACGTATGCACAACTTTAAAAAAAAAGATGTTCTGTTATACATTTTCAGTTCTCTAAAGGTATTTTACTCAAAGGGAATTTGAGGTTTTCAGTTTTCAGCTTTATTTTACTATAATTTCTATTATGACATTCTAGACGACACAACCATAAATAGCAAAACACACGATTCAATTAAAGTGAACGATCAGAAATTGCATACTTTACAATAATAAACATACGGAATAGCCAAGTACAACATCTGTGCAGTGGCGTCGGCGTCGCCTGGCCTAGGGATTGGCGCTCGGCCCCATCCCACTGCTTGGGCAAGTTTAGAAGATTTTGTTACTCATGCGATAAACATTCTAATTACACGTATTCCTAATGCAAGTCAACACAGCTGTTCATTAAGACTAATAATATGAAACAGTCAACTCCAACGACACTTAAAGTCTATATCGTCAGGCTCAAGCCTTGTGAGGTCTACGTCCCTGTTGCAAATTTGTAACTCTGTATTTAAACTGTGAACATGGGATCTAAATTGATGCAAATGACTGGCCTTCGTTGATTCACTACAGGATCAGTATTGGTGTAAATTTAACTAGAAGCACTTTGTAGAAAGGTGTAAAAGCACAAAAAGGCTGCTGCACTGCCCGCTTCACTGAATTTGATAAGTTTTTATTGCCGAATAAATCCGTTACGATTATTGCCGCTTGTAATCAGAATATCAAAGCAGAAACATGTAATGACAACCAGAATGGTTGAAAAGAAGCACGGCATGGAAAAAAACAATGAGAAAAGACTGGCCCACAAAATGGCTAAATTAAGGGAAAACATTGAAATGGATCGGGAAGTGAGGAGGGGCATGCTATCACCAACGTTACAATTTAAGCACGACACTTAATGAATATATGGTATTTTGTCATAGTTGAATCCAGATCTAGATTACCCGCTGTTACAGAGCTAGGTCTGTAACATAGGAAGGGGCGCAAAAGGTACGGTATGTGTTTGACCAATAGCGATTGCGCTCCCTACTAGTTGGGTCGGTGTCAGTTTAAATAAACAGTCATCTTAGTAAATGTTATCGTAAGGAGCTCTCAGCGGGCTAAGTTCGATGCAACTGGTATCCTTTAGTTTTTCTTAATCTCTAAGTTCGAAAAACTTTATAAACAATAACGTAGCCAATCAGCGCATTGTTTTTCCTGTATCTCAGTGCGCCAAATGAGCGAATTTAAATCACTCAACTCTATTCGTAAAATGCGTCTAATAAAACAATAAAGCGATACGTTTTTACACAGAGACTCTCTTAAATTTATTCGATGCATTAAACACTACATGGTATTAAGTTGTTGTTTTTTTTTGTTTTTTTTTGCGTGGATAATTTTATTCGAGTAAATTCGTGTCTTTAACTGCCGCAAACGAGTCTAGATTATAATTAGCGTTATTATTAATGAAAATTACATAATGTCCATTATATAAGCCTAGATCTAATGTAGCCGAATCAGCAACAAAGTGTGTATGTGTGTGTGTAGTGTTTGGGGTGTGTCCATCAGCTTAGCCTAGCTTAACTTATCTCTACGCGAGCGTCGTAAAAACAGTTGCATACCATCAATTTAAGCTTATCAGTTACGATTTCCACTAAGCAAATACCACAATTTAATTATGAACGCTGTTGTTCCACACCCAGGTAAAGAGTCTTTAAGACTGAAGCTAGATTTTGATCTTCCAACCTTGATAAAATATAGCTAAGCTGTTGAAAGAAATAATTGCCAAAGCATCTATAAAATGCGTTACGCAGTCAAATCATCAGAACAGTCGCCTGTTTCTACCGGCTCAGTGGGTGATAGAACGCATGAGCGCAAACTTTAGAATGTCGCCATTTCCAGAATGTCAGCTGTGGAAATTTAACCGATAGCAGAATTGAGCAAAACCAATGAAGCCATCAAAATTTGATTGAGTTATAATTGGGTGCATATGCGTACTTTAAGTGGTCATGATGAGATTACGAGTGAACATTCATTTTATTTCATGAATGGCTCAGTGTTTTATGTTTAAGAAGTCAGTGGTGGGTTAGAACTTCTTAGAATAACGACATATGAATCCAACATATAAATCTAGGCTAGCTGTAGTTTCCGTTCACACATGTCTAATACAGTGGAATAGTCTGTAAGCCAATTCTTTTTGAAAGGGAAACTTTTTTTTAATAGAGATAGATAGATAGATAGATAGATAGATAGATAGATAGATAGATAGATAGATAGATAGATAGATAGATAGATAGATAGATAGATAGATAGATAGATAGATAGATAGATAGTTAGATAGATAGATAGATAAAAGGTTTAATTTGGACAACTAAATAAAGTGCTCAACTGTGGGAGCTTTGTACATTTTTTGTATTGTCCTACCTTGAGTTTACGGCCATTCCATGATAGATAGATAGATAGATAGATAGATAGATAGATACCGAAACATTTACGGTAAGATAGTTGACTATGGTGAAATCTTTGATGACACTGGGCACTGTGCCCCCATGCGTTTACTAACTCACCCGACGCCACTGCCTAGATTACCCACCACCTTTACTGGCTCAACAAAAAAGTCAGAGTCGGTTTCGCGTAGATAGAGTGTTCCTGGCGGCCGCCACAGATACCCGAGAGTGCTGTAGGCGGCAGCCAGACAGACTCCTGAGTTTGGCTGGCCCGCCAGGCGAACTCTGAGTAGCCCTGGCGGGTTGGTCGAGGTGGCGTGCTACACCGACTCCAAGGAGGTTGCCATGTTATTGTTGAGCCATTCAGGCGTTCGAGATCGGAAAGAAGGTTCAAGAAAGAAAGTAGAATAGCGCCTGCAGCCCGACAAAGTCTTAAAAAAACCTTTGTTGTGAATGGATTGCTTAAAATAGTAACAACAAGAATTTTGACGACGTTTTACGAACGTGTAGGCTACCTCAAGAAGCGCTTCGGTGGGTACACGTTTACCCACGGAAACATTACCATTTCAAATGTTAAATAGGAATAAAACAAATAATATTCTTTTGATCTTCCAAAACTTCATCGATGAAAAAAATGTTGGCGGTCATAACACATAAAAAAATACTGACAACAAATGCATAGATCATACCCCCGATATATATAAAGTTCTACATGTATCGCAAGATAGGGCATAGATAAACCTTTATTTTTTTCTAGAAGCTAGAAGCGGAGAAAGCTGTTATATGGATACATGTCTAAATAAGCATTATTTTTGTAACCTTCTGAATGACCATGAACTTTGACCCTACATGGCCCCAAAACTTAGATAAATCCACCAGCTGAGTAGATGCATGCCCATTTTGCATTCGTATTGCTACCGGGTGTCGAGTCCTCTGCCTCCTGGACCACGGGGTAGAGTCTAGATCTAGATCAAGATAGAGAGATATAGAGTTTATTATTGATCCATACCTAAATCTTAATCTTGCCTTCCTTTGGTTTACGTTGTCGTTTTGGATTCACCATGGCGATGCAATGTTTTAGAAGGATCTATGTCAGTGGCCAAGTAAGTAGCTTGACTTTCCATTTTTCTCCAATCATTCAACTCTAATCTATATGTAGATCTGTATTAAATTTGGTATTAGTGCACTATTACCCCCGTCACGAATCCATTGATGGGCTCTCCTTGAGTTTTGTGGTCCCTAGCCTGTGGGCGATCAAATGGGTGGGCGGCCAGAACTCTACTATTAAAATTGAATAAAATACCAGCCAGCTGCACTCCCTGTCTTTTTTTTTCTATTAAAATTGATTAAAATATCTGCCAGCTGTACTCCCTGTCTTTTGTTTTTGTTACTTTTTATTGTATTGGCATGATTTGTTTGATTCAAAAAGACAGAAAGCAATATTGATTGTATGCAATTGCTTATTTGAACACTGGTAGACTGTGGACGGGGAAGGGGGTGGGGACAACATACATAAGCACATAAGAGTTAAGATTGATCTGTTAAGCAATTAAAACTTTAGATTTCTATCTGTCTCTCACACTCACTTGCTCTTTCTGTGTGTCTCTCTCTCCCTCTCTCTCTCTCTCTCTCTCTCTCTCTCTCTCTCTCTCTCTCTCTTCTCTCTAAAAACTTAGATAAATCCACCAGCTGAGTAGATGCATGCCCATTTTGCATTCGTATTGCTACCGGGTGTCGAGTCCTCTGCCTCCTGGACCACGGGGTAGAGTCTAGATCTAGATCCAAATTCTAGATCAAGAAAGAGAGATATAGAGTTTATTATTGATCCATACCTAAATCTTAATCTTCCTTTGGTTTACGTTGTCGTTTTGGATTCACCATGGCGATGCAATGTTTTAGAAGGATCTATGTCAGTGGCCAAGTAAGTAGCTTGACTTTCCATTTTTCTCCAATCATTCAACTCTAATCCATATGTAGACTAGAATCTAGATCTGTATTAAATTTGGTTTTAGTGCACTATTACTCCCGTCACGAATCCATTGATGAGATGCATGTATCTTCCAAAATAAGGCTCAAAGAGAAAAAGTGTCTCCTCATCATGTTTTAAACATTTTTTTTAATAGTGCCCCCACCTCCACCAAAACCAGTGTTCGAGGTAAACTGTAATTAGACCTAGAATCTAGATCTAGTTTTACCCACACCATTTGTCATCTTCACAAGTTTCTGTACCCGAATTAAATTGAGTTTTGCGATACAGTGAGGCAAGGTAATAAAAGGATTTTTATAATAGAACAATAGTTAGGGGTATCTAGGAGAGAATGGGGTTGTATGAATAACCTATGTCTTCGACAGCAGAGAAGGGTGGGGGGAAAGTGATAGGGCTGGGGCACTAGTGAATTACCATATATGTGCACATTTGAGGTGCCAAAATTAGTTATTTACTATTCGTCACATTTCTTATGATGGAAATAGGTTTAGAGCCTATAATCTATCTATTCTAATCCTTGATAGCACTCATTATTAGCAGGTCTTTAACTGATTTAGATTTTCGTTATTTCCAAAATAAACTATAGGTCGCAAATTGCGAGAAAAATGAGGATTTTCAAACTTCTCATTATTCCAAAGGTTCGTGTTATTTGTGATGTCGTTAAAAATTGGGACTAGTGTACTAGATCTAGATCTATAATGTTACAAATTAATTGTTCCATGATCGCAACTTTGAGTAAACCTTTGAGTAATACGCTCTTAATGCAGTGTCACTTCTAGTCTAAAAACTTTACCTGAGCCACGTAAATTATTATGTTTACAAGTCTAAAGATAGAGCTAGATCCAGAGGTAGGAGGAAAATTGCCAGAAAATGTAGAACCCTTGGCTTCTATCCTGGAGATCACTAGTTTGATCCCACAATCAGGCAAAATATTTCACACTTCTTCCTCTATGGGGCAGGAAAAGGTTTTGAGGTATCTGCACTCTTTTTGCGACAGCTCATAAATGTCAGATTGTTTTCTTGAGATCCATATGTTATATGAACTAGTCGCTGAAGTTGGACATTAAGAAACCAATCAACCAAAATTATAAACAGAGTTTGCTCTAATCCAGCAAAATAATTATTACTGATCCAGCATTTCTTTTTTTTACATAGTTGAAATCCTTACGAGTTGTAATGTAATGTACAGTAAGCACGTGTCATTACGTTTCAATGACAGTCTTTAGTATTGAAGCCCAAATCTAAGCTTCACATTTTTATGCACACCATTTTCTTCTTGTGACAGTTGCATCCTAGATGCTTTTCAAGGGCAATTTGGACAGGACAAGAACCACTGAAGGAAGATGATCCTGAAGTTTTTGGTCTCATCACGGATGAGAAGTTCAGACAGACACATGGCTTAGAACTCATCGCATCAGAGGTGAGGACCAGTAGAAGTGTGGATTAAAATTCCAGTAGTACAGAAGATAAGTCATTTTATCTATTTTTTTTTACATATGAATTCTTCATCATGTCTTCAAGTCGAAGGGCGCAGGCTCAAGTGGCTGCTGGATCGGAAAAACTAACTATCTTTTCAACTTCATCTGATAGTAAGTAAATAAATTTGTAGAATGTATAGCAGTCGACAAGGGTCGATTTTTTTCTAGTTTGAAAAAAAAAAATGGAGCAGTATAAAAAATATTCATTATCATCACTCATAATAAAAAAAAATACTGCTACCTTACTTGTACTAAATAGCTTCTTATTCAGGCTTGCCAAATAAATTCGGTGTTGAAAGACATCTTGGACTAATTCAAAACCACATCTTCATATATGTACTAACACTACTACTACTACCACCACCACCACTACTACTACTAGTACAAGTCCAAGAGAGTTTTTGAATAAACCAACAAATGTTTTACGTGTAAACTAACTTCACAGTGTTCATTTTTTTTAAATTGTCTGTTGCATTGTTTGCATTTATCCATCAGAATTTCACCAGCCGTGCTGTGATGGAGGCTCTTGGGTCCTGCTTTACAAACAAATACTCAGAGGGCTATCCAGGGGCAAGGTATGGATTTAAAAAAAACTTTTTTTTTCTCAGTTACCTATTTCAGTTTCAGTAATTTTTATGACACTTTTTTGTCACCATTGTGAAAAACTATGAAAAGGAAAGTTGGTCTTATATACTCTTTGACAAAACATGGGCTTAAAAAGGGTTAAGGTCCGGATTGTTCACTATGGAAGATAAATCAAATTGATATGTCATCCTATGTGTACCTTTTAAAATTTTAGTGGAATCTGCTTAAGAAAACCCCTGTTTAAGATGAACTATGGTTTTGCAGTAACTAATTAATATGATCTTGAAGCGGATTCTACTGCATTTTTGATACAGCTAGGTTTTTTTTAAATATTAGATTAAGAAACTCTTTTGAATTTGTGGATTAGTATTAATTAATAGTGTTTTTCATTCCTGTCCTCCATTTTCATCAGATACTATGGTGGCAATGAGATTATTGATAAAATGGAACGTTTGTGCCAGAGCCGGGGTCTTGAGGCGTACAGGCTGGACCCTGCCGGCTGGGGCATCAACGTTCAGCCTTATTCTGGAAGTCTGGTTGGATCGGTGTCAGTTTAATGTGATCAGCTGAGACAGGAGTCATGTTATCCCCCCCCTTTCTCGTGTGTGGCAACACATAAAGTTGCCAGACGTCAGTCTTTGGATCCGTCCACAAATTAAGCCTATATGATGTTGGATCAACATTAAACGTTTAATCAACCCAAGTATAGCTAATCTCCGTGCCACAATGCAGTGCTACAATCTAGCTAAAGTTTTATGCTCTTCACAGGCAAATACAAACATTTCCAATTGAGTACCATCGGCATACAAAAGGAGCAAATTGATTTTTTAAATTATATTAACGAGTGGTTGGGTATGGAGAGAAAAAAATACAGGGCCTAGAACTTAGCCCTGAGGAGCACCAAAATTAACAGAGCTTTTATCGGATCGAAACTCATCAACTGTGAGAGAATGAATTCTATTTGCTAGATAGGAAGAACAACATCACTTAAGGACTGTACCCTTTACATCAAAAGAAGTTTCCAGACGTTGAATGGATGAAATAACCATAAAAATATATGGCACTTTATAGCACATATCACCACCCTTTGAGGGTGTCTCTATGCACTATACATAGTATTATTATCAAAGGAGAAAAGTCCATTCATGTTGCAGCAGTAAAACCTTTCATAAAAATGTGTTTATATCTTTTTAAAATGTGATAATTTGCCTGGTTTTCAAACTCCTAGTGGGATATTATTTCACATTTTGGGTCCTACATCATGTAAATGGCTAAAAGCTCTTTTGTCGTAACTTTTCAGTATTGCAGGGTTTGTTAGACTGATTGTCAGCAGATGATATACTTTAGGTTCTCTAATTCAAACACAGGTTATCTAAAAGCAGTGCAACATTAACATTGTCAAGTAAAATATCAAAAATTAAATTAACAATCATTAAAACTTACTGTCCGCCATCAGGCAAGTCAAGTCCCATGATCCTGTCATGAGGTTTCATGAGGCCTGTGAATGCTGCAAAGTTTGCTGGGAGGGAGCGAAATCGCAAGGGCTCGAACCCGGATCTTTTGCGTCGGAAATCGGTGTTCTACCACAGGATCACCGCATCAATCTCGAGTTTGAGTGAATATTTTCAATAGGAGCTGATACTGCTCGAGCATGCAAGACTGAGAGTAGACTTAACTGAGATTAGTCAGTACTTTATACCTCCGTTTAGTTTCCCAAAGAAACCTACAGACATACAAGTCCCAGTTTTGTCAACCTTACACTCGTCAATCATGAGCACTACCAAACTGAAAATGGACCCAAGTAAACCTTCACTAAAAAAAAGGGATCTTATAGGCCCATGTGTGTGTGCTTGTGGCATTTTGATCTGACAAGTAACATCAGCAAACATTAAGTGTTCACGCGAATGCGAAGTACAGCGGCAGACATACTATGTACATACGTACGTAGATCTAGGTCTGGGAGAAACCATGTACAGCAGCGCAGATCTAAGTGACAGTTGATCAATAACATTTCATGTCAATTACAAAATAAATAAATTGGATCATAAGAAATGTTAAAATAATTATGAGAACATCACATTTATTAGGAAATGTTATGTGACAACAATTATACTTTACTGGTGTCATTTAAGAATGTAACAAGTATATGAAACAGAAATTTAGTACATATTCCATCACACTTAATGTAAGGAAATAAAAAAAAACAAAAAACATATGTATATTTCATATTCATATCAATAATTTATTGTGGTATTGTATCCATTACAGCATATATCCAAGTTCTTTAATTTGAGTTTCTCTTCAAGTTTCAAAAAAACGCAAACAGGTGATTCTTGATGTAGCTGACAGAGTTCATCATTAAATATCTTCTTAAACAACTAATCAGAGAGTTAAATTCAAAATTAAAAATATTTTGGAAATAGATCTAACTAGTGAAATTTGAAGACAAGGCTATCAAATTCAAAACAACAGCACAGCCAAAGTGGTAACGGAGCAAATAGTATTTAGGTCTAGCAGAAAAAAGTTTTAAAATAGTATCGTTCAAAAACTCATTTTTATATTTTTTAAGGATACATAATAATTGTTTGCATTTAAATTGAAGGAATTGAACTTGCACAAAAAGTGGGACATGGACTCCTTGCTCTTTTTGTCTAGTAAAGCGAGGCATTTCATGCCCTGCTATGGTACCAGTAAATTACTAAGAATGAATAGGAGCTCCGTAGGCCGAGCGGAACTTACAGTGGTTATTATTACTCTAAACGTTATGAAGAAGGTTTTTTTTTTTTCTTTCTCTTACCCTTTTCCTTTTTTTCACTCAAACATTAATAAAGGAACCGCCACTGATAAATCCTGATAAGTTGGTTGTGGTTTAAACTTTTTACTTGCTCTTCCTCAGTCTAACCCATGGGTTTATGACAGACACAAAGCGAGTCTCTGCAACTTCTGTATACTTTGAGTCCATGCCATACAGATTAAATGTAAGTGTCTCGGTTTAGAAAAAAGTTATGTAATGCATATATAGCTGGATTGATAACAACAACAGAATACACAATAATTTTGCACTTAAATAAAAAGACTGAATAATTATGGTCAGGATCTTATTTGCATCTACTATTTTTATGAGAAACATTTTTTTATTTTATTCTTGTTGGTTTTGTTTTTTGTTTTCTTTTGTTGTTTTTTTCATTATGAAACACAAAATTAATTTATATGGGCCTGTCATATACCCTTTTTATACTTTCTTTTCAAATGATTTTTGTTTTTCTGGCTGTTAGTCTTTTTTTTTTTCAATTGTAATATTCCATGAAAAGGAAACTCATATTTTTGTATTATGCTTTCTCATAGCCATCCACAGGAAAAATAGACTATGATAAATTGGCAGAAACAGCAAGATTGTTCCGACCAAAAGTTATCATTGCTGGCACCACAGCATATTCAAGGTTGTTGGACTACAAGGCCTTTAGACAGGTGACGTGTAACACTTCTTGCTTATTTAATGCTGAGGGAGCAGCTGTTTTGATCTTGCTTTGCAGACTCTTATGTCAGTATAATGTGACCGGCTGAGACATCAAGTCCAGGTCTCATGTGTGGCAACACATAAAATTATCAGACGCCAGTCTTGGGGCAGGTCCACAATGTAGTCTGGTTAGTGCTGACATTAAACATTAAGCCACCAATTCAACTCAACGTAGTCTCCCTGCATTGTCTTGTGTGTGGCAGCATAAAAAAATTGTCAGACATTGACATTTTAGCCTGTAAAGAGCTCACGTTGGGCGTTTAACCAACTCAAACTCAACTCAGTGCACACTATTTGTTACATATTTTACAGTTGAGTCATCACTGCTTTAAATCAAATAATTATTGTTTTTGCCACAAATTCTATTTTAATTACCTCAGTGGTTTTGAAACTTGGGGACCAAGGAGATCTGCTTTTTGTGTGATGGAGTTCCCTGGTGTCATACCAGATCACTCTGCTTTGTTCCCTACTGGTACGGTAGATTTCAGTGCTCAGTGATTAATCTCTGTAGAACTGCACATAAAATGATCAGACATTAGTGTTGGGACAAGTCTGCAATATAGCCTAGTTGTCAATGGGGAAAAAAAGGAATCTTCTATTAGATTCAATGAAGAAAATTAGCCTCTGCTCTGGACATTCAGCTCAAATTTCTTTGTTCTCTGTGAGGTTCATTAAGTTCTGTTTTAACAGGTGGGCGAACTGGCCAGATCGGGAGGGCCGCGGTTTTTGAATCCCACGACATGTCAGAAGCTTAATTTGTCCGATTTCGTTTGCTGTAACAGTACAATGTAGACAGGAGTCCAGGTCTCCCTGCCCTATTTGATTAGGCCTGTTGTAAAGTTAACCCCAATTAAGTCATATTTGTCAGTAAATAAACACTATCTCATGAACTGACCATGGAAAAATACAAAATACATTTAGATCCACTTAAAATACATTTACCTTCAACTCTTGGAGGGCAAAAGACACAATAATTATGTAAACTTACTTTTATATGTATATATATGCATACTCTATCAATCCTGACCAGATATGTGATGAGGTCAAAGCCCACATGCTGGCAGACATGTCGCACATTTCTGGTCTTGTCGCAGCAGACGTCATCCCATCACCATTCGAATATGCAGATGTTGTCACATCCACTACACATAAGACACTCAGAGGACCAAGGTTTGACTGCGTCTCTTTCCTTATCCATGAATTTCTGGGTTTTTTTACGGAGATGTGTAAAAGTCTTACCAAAAGAGTGTGTGTGTTGGGGGGATGGGGATGTGCGTGGAGGAGGGAAAACGCTTTCTCTTTGGGAGGTCATGGCTGAGGCCTATAATGGCAAAATTTATTTGTCCGATTGTTCCCCCTTATGGTTGGATTGATGTCTGCATAAAAGACAGGCTGAGACAGGATTTGTGGTATCCACTCACTGTGGCAACACATAAAAGTTTTCAGACATTAGTCTTTAGACCCATCCATGACATAGCTGTGTTGCTAATGTTGAATGTTAACAAAAACCAAACCAGTACTGGTGAGTACTGCACACATAGGGAGGTGGGGGAAGGTGTTTGACGTATCATTGGGAAGTCCTTGGTTCATCAAACTGAACAGCTGCCTTTCTCCCAAGTGGATAAATTCTTCTTTTCACAAGTATCATAGACATAGAAAGATTATGACAAGACAAAATTAAGAGGGGTTTTGTGTATATGTGTGTAAAAACTCTTTTTAGATATTATACTTAAAGGGACAGACACAAAAATGTATATTATTTAGATATAAGACCCACCTATAAATTAACATAATAAAAGAGATGTAATATCCCTAGAAGAAGTACTTTCAAATAAAGTAAATCTTCTAAAGTACACAATATATGCCTACCACTCAATACTTGTTTTCAAATCTTGCTTTTAGAGCAACTGAAAATATTTATGCCCATTTGTACAGATCTGGCATGATATTTTATCGCAAGGGAGTGAAAGCTGTAGACAAGAAAACAGGGAAAGAGATAATGTATGACTATGAGAAGGCTATAAACAACGCAGTCTTCCCAGCTCTGCAAGGTGGTCCTCATGAGCATCAGATTGCTGGGGTCGCTGTTGCGCTGAAACAGGTGAACTTATGTCTGTGTCACAAAATTTTTCCTTTTTGTTGTTGGTTCTGTTTATTTCCTTCTATAAAGCCTTTTCATATTATTATGCTGAAGGAATCTTTAAATCTAAAAGCAGCTCAATATATCACATTTGTTTATTGATCTGGCTTTAGGTGTCGGTGGAAAAATAAGGTTTGAACTCAACTGATTCGTTTTCAGTACATTTCATTGCATACCAACTTTACAAAGGCCATTGACAATGCAGTCCAATCAAATAAGTGCCTTTATCTACCTAGTTGGAACTGAGTCCAACAAAACTTCCACCCCTTATTCCCAACTTTCCTTCTCCCTCCCCCCTACACAAAGGTACATATGTATTCCACTTTTTAAAACTTTTTGCTCTTCCAACCTACTCCCACAATCGAAGTTGGTATTTCATAGGCATCTCTTTTACCATTATATTATATTGTATGACGTCTTTCTCTTCTACGCCACCAGTAGTTCAGATAAGTGATATTTCTTGAAATGATCAACAACTTTTAAAATGTTGCAACTTTAGGCGATCAGTCCGAGTCAGGCACAAGTGTCTGATATAAGTTTTGTGCTAGAGATCTATGAAAATTTAAAAACTC
The DNA here is from genome assembly GCA_003991915.1 of Elysia chlorotica. Classification (NCBI taxonomy): domain Eukaryota; kingdom Metazoa; phylum Mollusca; class Gastropoda; family Plakobranchidae; genus Elysia; species Elysia chlorotica. The sequence continues at coordinate 76,264 of RQTK01001321.1, forward strand.
TATTGACTTTTTTCATTTTCTAATTATGTTGAATATTTCTTGTCCTAGAAATGTTTAAGTTATGACTGTTTGATTCTCTTAAAGTGAATTTGATTCTTTAAACACACTATGAATAACTCAGAAAGTCAAATTTCTAACGTGTGCCTGATTTACCCCTGGTTGCCTCACAATTGATTGATGTAGTACTTAACATTTTACCCTCTCTCCTTTGCACCAGGCAATGCAACCTGAGTACAAAGAGTACCAGCAACAGGTGGTCAACAATGCCAAGGCCATGTGTGACGCCCTGCTACAGAAAGACTATCATGTTGTTTCGGGTACCTACTGAAATTCTGATTTCCATATATTTCAAACACAGTTCCAGACCTGCTAACATTACGCTTTAGATGTAATTTATTACTCCAAAGTGTGTCAAATTACGGCTTACGGACGGTCCTTGCCATATTACGGCAAGTTGAAAACAGTACGGTTTATAACTTCTGTTTCCAGCCACTGGTTCAGATGTGGCCTAACAAAATAGGCTAGGCTTCATACAAACAATATAGGACTATAGATATTATCTATCTGATAATAAGGTACTTTCGTTTTCACTTATCCAATACAATGATTATTACCATTTTTATTGGTTGATTTAAAGTTTATCGATATTGAACTCTTTTTATTTTATACTAACATCCGGTCATAATTTTTTGCTCGGGTTGTGTTCAATAGCGTAATACACAGTTCAGTTGATGTCTGAATTGCAAAGCATCAATTTGCATTGATTAATGAATTCAATGCTGCGACAGTGACTATTATAAGTTGAAGAAGTAAGGATCGCCATAGTATTATTGCATTTAAGATCTCTGTTAAATGTTATGTGGGATAGACATGGTCTAGATTCATATTATCGAACCGGAAGAGTATATCACTGGTTTTCATATCTTTCTACTTTAAAGGTATAGGTGAACGTGCTTGAGCTGTGCTAGACCATTATACATGTATAATATTACCTTTTTAAGTTCCTCTCCTGTGGTCTATGACCTGATTTTATGTCACTCGTGCTTGTGATCAGTGCCTAGGGATGTGCATGTTGCGTCCACATGCAAGCAATGAGATAACTTCAAAGGGGTGACCCCGCCTCAGTGTGGCCCTACTATGCTCACAATAATCTGAGGTAGGGATGCAGAAGCCACAAATCTGCATCGAAGGTTGCCTTTCTTGTTTATCCATCGCTTGATGGCACAGGGCAGGTTGGAATTCACACGCCCCTGTCTGCGTATAATAATACTACATGTACCGTACTTGCTATGGCCTAGTTGCTGGCCGATAGACCTAGACCTTTCCCAGTTAAACTTTTCACGCAACTGGGAAACAGGGTCAAGAAAGATGTATTATTCTTTTCTCACCATTATTCCTTCGAACTTTTTTTTTAGATAGGGATATTATATTGGCTTTGTTTATAAACCCCATGGCCATTTTATTCTCTTGGAATCAGTAGACTGTTCAATGCACCAGTCGAAATGACGATGAAAACGAAAATGAAAATAAATACTGTGTTGTGATTGTTAAAACTAGTAGCAAGAAATAGGGAGGAAGCAGGGGGTTCTGGTGTCGATCGTTTGAATCAAAATAAAGCCCAAGTTCGTTCACATGGAACGCGTACACATATACTTAAACAATGTTTCTTTTTAGAATGTAATGAGGAATTAACTTTCAAGACATTCTCACGGCTCAAGGCATAAATCCATTACTGCAGAGTTCAATTTACAAATCACAGATCTTAGTCTTGGGACCTGTCCACAATATAGTCTAAATAGTGGTGACATTGCACGCCATAATAAAACACAAATAAACAAACTTGCAAGTGTACAAAGATCATCACAGTCTATATAGATCTACAGCCATAGCATGCCAAGTTTGGTTCTCTCTTAAAATAATATTATCTCCTACTTTGATTTTCCCATAATTCAACATGAAAATTTTGGTCCCTCTAAAGTGTAATATTCAGGTGTGCACAGAGGAATAATAAATCCTCTTGGTGTTCTTTTTTTTAACCCACAGGGGGAACTGACAACCACCTTGTTCTCATTGACCTGAAGCCAAAGGGGACTGACGGAGCGAGGGTAGAGAGGGTCCTGGAGCTCTGCTACATCACCGTCAACAAGAACACATGTGCCGGGGACAAGAGCGCCATGACGCCTGGAGGATTGCGCTTAGGTAGGCGCATTTCCAACAGTATTACTGTGTGCTGGTCTTACTGCGTGAGCGAACTGGCTCAAGTGTTAAAGCATTGGTTTCCAGATCGAAAGGTCCACTGTTCAAATCCCACGATCGGTAAAAAAAAATTTGTCTGATTTCGTTCCCCACTGGTTGGGACGGTGTCAGTTTAATCCGGCTGGCTGAGACAGGAGTCCAGGTCTCCTCGTCTTGTGCGTGGTAGCACATAAAACTTCCAGACGTCAGTCTTGGCGAAGTCCACAATATAGCCTATATGTAGGTTTCACGTTGGACGTTAAGCAAAAAACAAACAAAACTGGTCTTACCGCTTTGATGAAAAAAAAATTAAGTTTATTTTTAGCCTACTGGATGTTGATGCGAAAGTTTAACACATACTTTAGAAATTTCATATTGCTAGACTGTGCCACAAATGTCAGTTGTTTTTTAATTTAGAGCAGCAGAGATACAAATGGGGGGGAAAACAATTAAGATCAAAACGATGTAGCCATGTTTTTTTTTTATCAGCTTACTTTTTTTTTTAAGCAGTAAAGATACTAATGTTGATATTAGCAAACTATCTAATGTGAAGCTTTAAAAAAATGACAGGATAATCGATCTCTGAGAAACAAATCATTTTCTGATACTATTGAAAATTGTGAATCATTTTCAAATTAAGAAAATGATTTGAAGTTAGCTGTTGAAAATTAATTATCTTATATAACTTTCTAATTGGGGTGTAAGAACTTATAAAGCTGCATACCTCTTGAATGGGATTTTTTATTCTAAATGTGGATACCCATCAAAATAAAAAGAATCTTTCTGTGGCAAGTTAATTGTGTAGTACAGTAGTGCACAACTATAGCTGCACCCGCTGCAGTGGGATCATCGTTATGGTGGGACATTTCAAGAATCCCCGTTTTTTCTACTATATAAAGCCTATTACTTTTGCTTGGGCTTATCAGGACAAGGAAATGGTGAGCTTGGATACAACGGGGGAGGGGAGTGGGCTGCCATATTACGGTCAGTCAGCGCGTACTGCATAGTGATTCGCCAGTCAAAATCTTAGCACAATGTTTTCCTACTGTTTTTGCCCTAGGCTAGGTCTAGACAAAGGATGCGAATGTGTAATGTGATACTGTGTGTGACAATAATACAGTGGGGAAAGGGCTGTTCAACAGTAATGCAGTCAACGATGTGAAAATGGGATTGGTCAGCCCACTGATGAACGAGGTGAAACTAACACAAGAGAGAGGTGTTATGCAATAGGCCTCTCTAACTCTTGGGTAAATATACACAGAAGACCGAGACAACAACGAAAAGAAACTAAAAACAGAAGGCTTATGAGTCTCTTAATTTTAGTAATTAAAAAGGGAGGTAGAAAATGTTAAAATGAACTTAAAAACTATCGACCAGTTTCGAACCTTCCTTTTTTATCAAAGACCTTAGAAAAGGTAGTTTTAAATCAAATAGAGAGCCATCTTGTTAAGAATGATTTAAAAGAAAAGTTTCAATCCGCTTACAAGAGTAAGCACAGCACGGAAACAGCCCTCCTTAAAGTAAACTCTGATCTTCTTAATTTTAGTAATTAAAAAGGGAGGTAGAAAATGTTAAAATATTGGCTTTTCAGGAGCGTTTATAGTGGGAGATTGCTTTCCGTGGGATTTTTCCTCTGGTACCAAAAGTTCCGCTGTAGTCATGTAGTGGGTTTGGGAAAAAGTCTTTAAAGAAATGGTGAGAGTGTAAAGCATACAGTATTACAGTAATGAGTAATGATAAAAAAAAATATCCATTTTTAATTTAGGGACAACAATTTAGTGCCATAGCCTGCTCAATTTCATTTCAATGGATATTGACCATTTACTGATCAAAGCAGATAACTTCCAGTTTTGTTTTTATTACATTAGGAGCCCCTGCTCTTACAACCAGAGGTTTCAAGGAAGCCGACTTTGCCAGAGTGGTGGATCTGTTGGATGCCGGGGTCCAGATAGCAATTAAAGCACACAAGAGCACAAGTAAGTTTCCATATCCATGATAGATGTATACTATAAGTTTTAAACTTGTACAAAGGCAATAATAAAGAGTGAAAGTTCTCGACAAAAAACATTCTATTGATTGTTTGAAATACAGTGAAACACCAAAACCCAATTTTGACAATGCACATTTGAAAGCAAATTTTGAAAGAAGAAATTTGTTTTTTTCTCCCTGTAGTTGTTGTAATCAGACTCCTTACCCAAAGTTTTTCTGCTTTACTCCTCTGAAGTGGAAGTGAAGATACCTAATTCAGATTCATATAACGAGGTTCCCACTGCACTTATATTCATTTTGAAATGTCAAGTTCTTGATTCTCAACCAAAATATCTATTAGCCACTTGAAATAACTAAACTGCTCAAGCTAAATTGGTGTACCCCATGGAACAAAATACTGAAATGCTATAATTATTGTTGTCAGATGGCGAGGACTCATCACTCATTATTATCTGGAAATCGTTTGTATTTTAGAAATGAGATTTGTGTAGGTATGTAGGCAATTTTAAACTGAGGTGTCACGTTTTTGTGTTAGGTCTTCACAAATTACTGTCATTTTGATGAATAAGTTAAGTTTTACTAGCAATACTATTTTTTAAGCATTGTTTTCTGCTCTGTATGTCACTAAAAAATACACTTTGTTCTCCCCTCCAATCTTTTAACAGAGACATTAAAAGACTTCAAAGCTTTTGTCGTGCAAGATCCTGCAATTCAGAAGGAAATTTCCGCCTTGAAAGAGGAGGTGATGGGGTTTGCGAAATCTTTCTCCATGCCTGGACTTGAAGACAGATAAACAGCCTCAATATAATTTTTGGAACAAATGAATACAGCTGGTTCGATAATTATTGAAATACTAAAGTAAATATATTATAACTCAAAGCTCATCTTTGTGTGCCTTAATCATTCCTCAACATGATTCAAGTGGATTATTTGAATTATTAAAATCACGTGGAGAAAAAAAAAACATTCGGACATGGTTTTCTCTGGCAATAAAAGTTTTTTTCTTTCACCAGTGGGTTAAAAGTCAAGTTACCCTCTTTTCAACCAAATTACGACACAGCTGATCTTTATTTCTGCATCCTTTTTAGATTTAAAATTCAAACAAGGGCTGAACACTTTTCTGAACTGATTCAAAGGATTTGAGGGTATTGGCATCTCCCATAAGAATATTTAACAATCTTTGATGTATAAAACAAAATAAAGCATGTACACATGTAATAGCAGGTTGCAACAGTTTTAGATCTAATGAAGATAGTGGAAAAATAGTCAAAAGGAAGGACCATATTGATTAAATGAACATTGTTCATACTGTCAACTGGTGAGTCAAAGATCACATCATTTTCTTAATTCCTTATATGGGAAGCATAATTTTGAAAACATCTATAGAATGCTCACAAAAATGTATTTGATGAAGTCCTAAATATATAAATCATCCAAGAGTTATAAAGTGCCAAGCCCCAAGTTAATTATTTATAATTTCAAAAGTTGTGATATATTTTTGTGTCAATAGTTGAGCTACCTGTAGAATAAATTTGCTACACTGTATGTCACAATGACTGATCAATTTGTAGAGCCACAACCAAAGCATGTCACAGCGACGATCAATTTGTAGAGCCAAAGCATTCATTTATACAAGTATGAAAAAAATAATAGCCATTACTATTAGAAGGGTGAAAATACCAGTGCGTAACTTAGGCATGTCACTCCACTCTAGTCCATTTTTAATTTTATTTTATCGTGGAAAAACATTTTTAATGAAATATAAATTATTTTTACGCATTCTCCTCCTCCGGCACCAATGTGATTTTTGTTTGTTGATTCCACTTTTGTGATAAATTTTATAGTAAAAGTAAAAAGTATATTTATATAACTATATATTTAAATGATCATGTTGATTATCTCTTGTCTTCTTGATAAAGCTATAATATACAGTGGAAACCTCATAACTCAAATTGCTTGAACTTGGAATTAAGGGGATTCGAATTAGAGAAGTGGTTAATACCTGAAGCACAAAAGACATTTATTTACCTTATTTGAAAACTGCGTTTATATAGTTCACTAATGTTTTCTTTCTATAGCAACCTTCTTCTAACACCATTTCTTTTAAAAGCATGTTCTTGGGCAGCAATCAGCATTACATTCTGAATTAAGAGAATCAAACAAAAAAAAAACTTTGAATTATGAGTCTGATTTTACTAGAGTTAAAGAGGCAAAAATTACCTGTTCTTTTGCAAAGTTCGGTTTATGAGGTTTCAACTGTAAATTTATTCAACTGCACTCTGATTATCTCAAATGAATTTTATTTCATTTATTATAAGAGAAATTCCTAATGTAACCCATTGACATGGAAAATATTTAAATTTTTGATGAAAGCTGTTTAGAAACTGCAAATGTTTCACTATCTTGAACAATGATGCATTGCAAAAAAGAAGAAACTAGTCTTCTGCAAAATTTGTGCAAAGTGGTAATTCAAAAAAAGAACTGTTACCTCTGAAATACAACCGGTCTACAATACAGCTTTGTGTCTTTTTAGTTTTTTACCTTCAAATGATGCTTTCTTTTTATCACTGCTGATTTCTATTTTCTGAAAAATGTTGGTTTTTTTTTAAATCAATGTGTAATGTAGCTCTCGACATAGGGTAGCTAAAACTACTTTTTTTTTTTTTTCAGATTGATTTTTAATGTTGAATATTTTGTTAGGACATAATTGCAGGGAAAATAATCTTTTGACTTCAGCATTGTAGTGATCTTTACTTCCGCTGTAGACAAGTTTTGCCCTGGCACCGATTCAAATATTTGCATGGATACAAGTGAAACATGCATATATAAATTACACCTTTGTTGCAATATAAATTTTTTTATGAACTTATAAAAATTTCAGTGTAGCTGACTTTGAAGTTTTCACTCTCTTTAATATACTAGTATGACCATAAAATGAAATCTCCAGATAAAATTGGAAGAAATAATGTTACTTCCCTTTATCTCACAGACTTTGGACTATAAATAGTACAGTGTAAGCCAGTTGTTACAACTTTTCTGTGTGATAGGATTTGAGTTAGTTTTTTTGTTCAAAAAATCATTTACAGTAAACATGTACATAACTTAGTTGGCAATAAATGCCTTATTACTCAATTGCTATGATTTTTATAGAGAAAATAGAAACTCACAAAGTCATTTCAGTCTTATTTCATTTTTGGCTCTTATGTGGCCTACACTAGTAGTATTGCATGCATGTTTTTCAAATAGAAAGATTAAATGGGGATAGCTTATCTACGCAATGGAGAAAAGGAAAAAAAGATTACTGATAAAAAACCCTTGTATAGTTTATACGTAAAATGTAATAGTTTATAAATATGCAGTTACAGTTGAGACAATATTTTCAGTAATATAGACAGCTAATCTATTATTGCACCAGTATACTTATTCAAATTGATCACCTAACACAAATTTGCTGTCTTGGCTGTACAAAGTAGCTCAAGAACAATGGCTGTTTTTTTTCTTCACAATAGTCTTTTAAACTTTAAACAGATCTCTCGAATGTAGGCATAATGTTATAGGTTAAAAATATCCATGATGTTTGGCACATTTTGTGTTTTTAAATTAGCTGGATCATAGACTGGATAAAAAAAAAACAGGATTCTTTATTAAAATCAGGATGATAAACTTACACTATTATTAGCTTTATCCTCCTATACTTCTAACATTGCAAACAATGCTACACATTGGAAATTGAGACAGGAAAGATAAATTTTACATTATTATTATATACATGTACATGATAAGTTTTAGATGTACATTAATAAGTTTTCACTTTTTTAAATTATTATATAGTAGCTATATTTTTGCAATTCATCTTACTGATAATGCTTGTAAGGTTTTTATAAAATCTAAATGGTTAAAATTTTCATTTTGAAGACTATCAAATAAGAATAGTGATGAAGATATCAACTGAATTAAATTAATTTCCAATGACTATGAATATGATCAATCATTGCTATCACAACTCCTTTAAATTTGATTGTAAAAAAAAATGTGTGCAAGGATATAAAAATCCATGTGATTTGTTTCACCATGTTTTGTTTTTTTTAACCGCTGACATGACCAAAACTTTAAAATTTACACATCAAAGACAATTAATGTAAACACCTGCTCAAATGTTTTATTTGTTATTTGGATGCAATAAACATTTATGTACTCAGGAACTATTAAAATCGTTTTCCCGTTGTTTCATCTCTTCTCTATTAGTTTATATGTTGTAAAGGTGGCAAGTACAGTAGCCTACACTTTTGACTTAACAAACTTGCTCTTTTATTTTCAACAGGTTTGGATTTTAAGTGGGCATTCATCTGTATCCAATACAAGTATTGTACTAAAGCATATACCTGTACCTAAGTAACCTAAACCAATCTGTATCTTGCTTTGCAGTTTTGTCTTCTGTCCCGCTCTCTTTTGTGCTCCTGAGTGAGTGAGTGAGTTTGTTTTACGGCACGGCAGCACGGTAACTGCTATGTTGTGCCATGATGTCCTAAGACAGTTAATGCATTATACTCGTAGCAACGGTAACTCCTTTATCTCTCTGAGTAGTAAAAACATAAAAATTGTGCGTTAAAAGTGAAGGGTGTATACAGTAGTTTAAAAGATCCATGTGTAGGACTATCACAGTTACATTTTATTATATACATCAGTGTCCTTCAGGTACCTAAGAAGGCGCTGAGGACTAACATAAGTAAATATGCTCTCTAGTGGCTTGGAAGCCTGGTACGAATTTCTTTCCCGTTAAAAAACCGAACAATCAACCAGAATGTGACTAATGGACAATTGACAGTTGCAGGTTTGACATAGTGGAGGCTCTTCACCTCTCAATAGAAAGGCGTGAGTAAGATGAGAATGTCCAAGTCGGACTCGATCGAGTACCACTTTGTCTCGTCTTGCCTGAAAAATTCCTGCCCAGTGAACTAAATGTGGTTGGACACATGATTGAGGTGAACAAGCCTGCGTGCTGTCAGTTACCAATAGATCACTTTGGCCCACTCCTTCACCCCAGACGGATGCCACATCTCTCAATCGGCTAGTCATACTTGTATTCTCATTTTGGCTCGGGTCAATCCTGGCACTCTCTCTCTCTCTCTCTCTCTCTCTCTCTCTCTCTCTCTATTCTCTGCTTTGAGTATAACCCCGGGCTAAAATCAGCTAGTGCGCAATGGTTATAAAGTAGAAAGGGCAGGCTGGCATTGGTGTCAGTATCCGATCACAATGTTGAGAATTTTTTAAAGACAGGCCACGACTAGTAGAAGATATTTACTACTGACTGCACAGAATCTGTTCTACTAATTTCTAGTAGAATAAAGCCAGTAATAATCCAAAATCCAGGTACATGTACAAGACCAAGAACAAGTCAAACTTCGCTAGCAGCATCGCAACATGAACTGATAATTAATCAACGCTTGAAATTGAATGACTCACCACGATTTGTTTATATAATCACACCTGAGCGTATTAAAGATAACAAAACTTGTGTTGATCAACTAAGATCACACGCTTTAATTCAAAATAAAACTTTATTCGAGATATTGAGTTGATGTATCCATTATTGGAAATGACGGCAAGTCAGAAGGTAGGATTGACAGATCGTTGAGTGAATGCGGTCGGAGAAGCAAGCTTGGAAAATCCAAAAATTCTTATAATTCTTATAACACTGAAAAAAAAATCCACGAACTACATACAAAATGGTAAGAAAATGTTATTGTTCTCTGTTGGATTCCCAGCCATGTATTATCATTGTTGTTATTAATATTATTGGTATTATTGATGCTGTTATGAGTTTCGATTTGTAATAACTCATGTCATAACTGTCTATACTGTTTTGTTTTGCTGCATATAATGACTATCAAAGTGCCTTTCAAGGACACATAAATTATCTTATCTTATCTAATCTTATCTTTTTTTTCATTAATTTGTTCTGATGGGTTTGCTGTGCATCTGCTGAATTTGTTTCGTGCCTTAAGTTTCATGATGTTTCGCTTCAGTGTTTTTTCCCTGAAGTAGTTTCATTTCCTGTTTTCCTCAAAGCGTAAAGAGCAAACTTCCTTTTTCCAAGATGTCGAAGAGAGGTCTGTTTACAAAGCATTACACCTGAGCTGAATCGCTTTCAATCTACATTTTAACAAATTTTTTTAACTTTATGTAATGTCAGAATAAGTCTAATTGATGTCTTTCTACTGTGTTAATCAATGATGAGGGGAAATTATGTCGTTTTAACAATTTTGTTGGTTTTGAAAGAGAACCGATCAGAGCACAGTGATTGAGTGAAACACAAAATCATGTACTGTTTTGATAGTTTTTCCAGACCCTGGATTCCATGATACGTTTATTTTCTGACCAAATTGTTTTATTATTTCTCAGGAAGGGGAGGTTCCGCGGGAGGAAAATTCCGCATCGCCCTGGGTCTCCCAGTGGGTGCGGTTATCAACTGCGCTGACAATACTGGAGCCAAAAATTTGTATGTGATTGCTGTCAGTGGAATCAAGGGTCGCTTGAACAGACTACCAGCAGCCGGCTCTGGCGATATGTTTGTTGCAACAGTTAAGAAGGGAAAGCCTGAGCTGAGAAAGAAAGGTTCGTAGTTGAATACTGCCCAGTTTTAACTATTTAAGCGGCCAGAGCTGCCAATATAGTGTGGTTATTCTGTCAAACTGCGGCTAACACAAATCTAGATCTAGAGATTCTAGAGCTTACTTCAGTCTGAAAGCTTGTCAAACTCTGCCAACTAACAACGATTGAGTGAAACTGGGTGTTTCGCCCCCAGACCCTCAACCGGCTGTTGCCCTGGACCCACTGGGGGCCTCTTCAGCCTCCAGATCCCCACGCTGAAAACCAGTGGATTTCATCGAACTTGAGTGGCAGTCCTGTTCGAAATAGTTTAGAGGGCTACTTATATTGTTATAAATTGGATGCCATTTTCCCCCAAGGGCTAGTCAGTTAAATATTTCTATTTTTTTTTTTTCAATATCTTGTCTGCTTAAAAAAAATAAAAATGAAATAAAAGACTCCCTAGTGCTAACCACTTTGCCGACACCTGTCTATGTATGCTGCCCCATGAGTACATGAGATTATCTCCCAATTCAGATTATTCTTGCATTATGAACCATTGGCACCTGATGTGGTTATATATCATCAATTTTAATTTTGCTAACCAGTGTTACAGGCTGAGTGTTAATCCATGCACCATTCAATTTTAGGACTGTTTTGATGCACTCTTGCATTGATTAAATTGGCAGGCCTACAACTTTTTTTAAAGATAATTGTTATTTACACTTTCTTGTGAAAATACTCTGCTGTTTGCACCAAGTTCATAATTACTAGGGCTAAAATAAATGCATTTGGTCTGGTTTTAGATCTATCAGTGGTACAATGTCAGGACTCTAGTATTCAGTCAATATACTAAAGTCTTGTATGTCATGATTTAATAGGTAAAGCCTCTTTGATGGAAAATGAGCCTGTGGCAGTGATGACTAATTTTTTTCCCCGTCTTAACGATATTTGGTGAGGAGAAAATATTTTCAAGCCATTGTTGTCTGAGCCTACACTCTTGGCACCTAATTTGGTATGGACCCATATGTCCAAGTTTGTTGTTTCTTTAGTTGGATTTGCATTGATGTTAAATATTCAACTAATTTATTGTAGTGCGCATCATTCATATCACAAAGCGTCCTTTGGAGTCTGGTGTCAAAAGTTATTCAATTAATGAAACCTGAATTCATTTTCAAGCCAACCTGTTTTGCATTTGTGTTTAATTCGTTAGTAGAAGATATTTATCTTTAAATAAACCACTGACTGCACAGAATCTGTTCTAGTAACTTCTAGTAGAATAAAGCTAATAATAATACAAAATCCAGGTACATGTACAAGACCAAGAACAAGTCAAACTTCGCTAGCAGCATCGCAACATGAACTAATAATCAACGCTTGAAATTGAATGACCCACCACGATTTGTTTATATAATCACACATGAGCGTATTAAAGATTTAAAAAAAAACTGATGTTAATCAAGTAAGATCACACGCTTTAATTCAAAATAAAACTTTATTCGAGATATTGAGTTGATGTATCCATTATTGGAAATGACGGCAAGTCAGAAGGTAGGATTGACAGATCGTTGAGTGAATGCGGTCGGAGAAGCAAGCTTGGAAAATCCAAAAATTCTTATAATTCTTATAACATTGAAAAAAAAAATCCACGAACTACATAAAAAATGGTAAGAAAATGTTATTGTTCTCTGTTGGATTCCCAGCCATGTTGGAATTGAAGGAAATGAAATGGCTGATGAGCTTGCCAAGATCGGGTTCGAACTTGAACCTACTCAGGTGCAGATACCGGCATCAGAGTTTAAAGAGAAAACTGGAAAGCGCGATGGAACAACCTGTCAAAGTCAAACAACAAACTACACTGTATCCAACTGTAAGTGTAAAGCCCTTTTTCTATTTGGTTAGCCCGGTGGCTTACAAGAGCTCAGCAACTAAAGCGTTGGGTTCGTCAGTTGGTTGCCCTCTCACTCTCTCGGTCATCTCACGAAATATACACCGATGTAGTGTCTCAAAATTTATAAATGAAGTGTACAACTCAAGTGTAATGATCTGATCAGTAGAGCTTGCGGCTCACAAAGGTTCACAGTGATACATCAATATTGTTTTCCGCCCTAAAGGCTAAAACAGGATTAATTCTATTAATGGTCTAGATGGCTCAATTTATTGTGTCCCGTAGGCTTCTGAAATATATTGTACACAGGTATAAGTAATCAACTTATATCAAAGCCAATCCAATATGCCAATCATCATCTACAACATGACTATATTGTTCGTGGAAGCAAGGTTTATATATATCCTACAATAGACAATTCATTTAAATACATGATACAAAGTTTAGGATACAATGGATTACGAAATGCATATAATATTCTCCTCAATTAATATGGCTGTTAAACAGATGTGTGCCAATTGGTAAGTGAACCAATTTTCCAAGATGTCGAAGAGAGGTCTGTTTACAAAGCATTACACCTGAGCTGAATCGCTTTCAATCTTCATTTTAACTAATTTTTTTTTAACTTTATGTAATGTCAGAATAAGTCTAATTGATGTCTTTCTACTGTGTTAATCAATGATGAGGGGAAATTATGTCGTTTTAACAATTTTGTTGGTTTTGAAAGAGAACCGATCAGAGCACAGTGATTGAGTGAAACACAAAATCATGTACTGTTTTGATAGTTTTTCCAGACCCTGGATTCCATGATACGTTTATTTTCTGACCAAATTGTTTTATTATTTCTCAGGAAGGGGAGGTTCCGCGGGAGGAAAATTCCGCATCGCCCTGGGTCTCCCAGTGGGTGCGGTTATCAACTGCGCTGACAATACTGGAGCCAAAAATTTGTATGTGATTGCTGTCAGTGGAATCAAGGGTCGCTTGAACAGACTACCAGCAGCCGGCTCTGGCGATATGTTTGTTGCAACAGTTAAGAAGGGAAAGCCTGAGCTGAGAAAGAAAGGTTCGTAGTTGAATACTGCCCAGTTTTAAGCGGCCAGAGCTGCCAATATAGTGTGGTTATTCTGTCAAACTGCGGCTAACACAAATCTAGATCTAGAGATTCTAGAGCTTACTTCAGTCTGAAAGCTTGTCAAACTCTGCCAACTAACAACGATTGAGTGAAACTGGGTGTTTCGCCCCCAGACCCTCAACCGGCTGTTGCCCTGGACCCACTGGGGGCCTCTTCAGCCTCCAGATCCCCACGCTGAAAACCAGTGGATTTCATCGAACTTGAGTGGCAGTCCTGTTCGAAATAGTTTAGAGGGCTACTTATATTGTTATAAATTGGATGCCATTTTCCCCCAAGGGCTAGTCTTGTCTGCTTAAAAAAAATAAAAATGAAATAAAAGACTCCCTAGTGCTAACCACTTTGCCGACACCTGTCTATGTATGCTGCCCCATGAGTACATGAGATTATCTCCCAATTCAGATTATTCTTGCATTATGAACCATTGGCACCTGATGTGGTTATATATCATCAATTTTAATTTTGCTAACCAGTGTTACAGGCTGAGTGTTAATCCATGCACCATTCAATTTTAGGACTGTTTTGATGCACTCTTGCATTGATTAAATTGGCAGGCCTACAACTTTTTTTTAAAGATAATTGTTATTTACACTTTCTTGTGAAAATACTCTGCTGTTTGCACCAAGTTCATAATTACTAGGGCTAAAATAAATGCATTTGGTCTGGTTTTAGATCTATCAGTGGTACAATGTCAGGACTCTAGTATTCAGTCAATATACTAAAGTCTTGTATGTCATGATTTAAATTTTAATAGGTGCAAGCCTTGATTAAAAAATATGTCTAATGTAGGTAGTCTCACTAAATTTTCAAAGTGGTCAGATCTCTCCAAAACAGACTTCAATGAATTCCTTGTAAAAAAACAAGTAACAATGATATAAGTTTCATTGTTCTACTGCCAATAGTTTTTGAGATATAGCCTAATTACTCCCGATAATATCGATACTATAACAAAGAGAAAAAACGCCGCGAAAATTGGGTCCGAAAACAGATTTTCATCCATAATTTGGAAACTATTGATGATACAGAGGTAAGTGTTATATATTTTCTGTTTGTTTTTTCGCAAGCAATCCTGTGGTATAGGTTTAATTATAATATGACAATGTTTGTTTTTTCATATAAAGAAAAAAACTGAAAAGTTAACACTCGTCTTTGACCCCGGCTCCCAATAAGGGCCGTTTTTAGATAACTTTTTTATTTGAAGGACTACAGAAGCAAGCTACACATCAAATGAAAGCTTAGAACCTCACCTATCTGATGAACTATCATTTTTCAACATTTACAAAGTTATCATTGCATTCAGTGTTGGCAGTATTTTTAGGGGTTTGCCAGCATCTTTTGAACCACTAAAGATAGAATAAAAACTGTTGTAGGTTTGAAAACTGTAGACTTTGGTCTTTCATTTAAAATGTCTTTTTCACCGCTTACGTATATATGCGAATTGACTTGTTACAAATTGGTAACTGTATGTTACAAAAAATAACTTTTTGGGTGGACTGCGAAAATTTTTCCTCCTTTTTCACTTTTTGTCACCATCATCACTGATTCTAGATCTAAATTGTAGGTCTAGACGTAAATCTAGACTGTAGCTTTATATTCTAAATCTAGTAGATACCCAATGGTATAGATATAGATCTAATTCTGTGCCATAAAGGAACTAGATGATCTTGATGGGCTCAAGTGGCAGAGCGTCTGGTTCTCAGGCTGACGACTGGGCAATTTAAATGTGCCGTACTGGTTGGTTCAGTCAATGACAATGGTGTTAGTTCCAATTGCTCTGGGCATGCTAGCAAGCTTAAATTCTTTAGCCACTAGCTGTCTTGAAAATATTATTTTTAGATAACTCAAAGGCTGGATATTGCTCACGTGGTGTTTCCGACACTAGAGACAAAAATAAACCAAAGAAATAACAAAACAAAAAAACACACACAAAAGACAAAACGCATATAATAAATAACACTACTCCTTGGTGCAGTTTTTGAAGTGTGGTTAAGCTTGTGTCAATATTAATAGCGTGACATGGATTAGGTTTGCAGTGATTAATAGCGCTAAAAATCTGTACTTGTTTTCTCAAAAGTTGGCGGCTATGAGTATTGTCTACCAACAACATACTCCTTAACTGAGCAGGAAAATCGGTATATCGACATTGATGCATTCAATCCAGTCCTTTTATTTTTTAAACCCGTACAATGATTTCATTGTTTGGTGGTTGTTTTAATTCTATCAAGTTTAGTCTTCTTTTTTTCTTTTTGTCAGATGGTAGTTTCAAGGTGTATTGTATTAACATAGTTGGTTTTTTTTTTTTTTTTTTTTTTTTGTCTTTGAAGATTACCCATCACTATTGCTTGTTGTTCAGGTAGAGAGCTTTATTATAGCGAGTTATAACTTTTGTAAAGAAAAGTTGCCATTGTATTTAAGTTTAAAATGTACCAATCATTTGTTTAGTCTGACATTATAAACATGAGCCACATTGCACACATTGGACTTAAGCTTTGGCAATGATGACATATTTTTTCCCCATCTTAACGATAAATGGTGAAAACATGCTGTATTCAAGCCATTTTTGGCTGAGCCAAGGTGACATGGGAACGTGTGTCTATATTGGTTTATCAATCTTTCACCTTAACATTATCATCTAGACGCATCTTGCTCCAACAGTTTTTTTTTTCTAACCAATTAAAGGTGTCTAACAATGGTTTTGCATCTTTGCCACAGAAAATGCAGAAAACTTACAAGAATTGTACATGAGCTGGCTGATTGAAATGTTCACTTCTAACCTAGTTTTTTAGTTGCATTTCCTGTTCTCAGCTCTTGGTTTTTTCAATCATAAGCTTTATGGTATACCTATGGTAGACACATGAATCTGCTTAATTGGGGGGGGTGTCTTGGTTTTTAAAAGGGTTGCCTTTTTTCCTTTGAGAGATGCAACATTTGGTGTCAGATTTGTTTTTCTTTTTCCTTCAACACTAAATTTTCTCCAAGAAGCCTAATTTTTATTGGTACTTTTGAGTCCATTTTTGCTATAACTGCCTAAACTTAATAAAATGTGAACTGGCCGTTTCCTCTCTTTGTTATATATATAGAGTGAGTGAGTTTGTTTTACGGCACGCCAGCACGGTAACGGCTATGTTGTGCCCATGTCCTAAGACAGTTAATGCATTATACTAGTAGCAACGGTGGCTCCTTTATCTCCCTGAGTACTGAAAACATAACAATTGTGCGTGAAAAGTTTGGTTACAAGTGAAGGGTAAAGATCCATGTGTAGGACTATCACAGTTAAATTTTATTACACCAATGTCCTTCAGGTACTTAAGTATGCGCTGGGGACTAACATAAGTAAATATGCTCTCTAGTGGCTTGGAAGCTAGGTACAAATTTCTTTCACGGTTAATAACCTGACAATCAACCAGAATGTGACTAATGGACATTATACAGAAATACACATCATAATTCAAATCCTCAAGGCCTTGGCAATGATGACATATTTTTTCCCCATCTTAACGATACATGGTGAAAACATGCTGTATTCAAGCCATTGTTGGCTGAGCCAAGGTGACATCGAATATGTTACGTATGGGTTTATCAATCTTTCAACATTACATTGCCATCTAGACAAATCTTGCGTCAAAAGTTGCAAATTCTTTTTATTTTCCAACTAATTAAAGGTTTCTAACAATGGTTTTGCATCTCTGCCACAGAAAATTCAGAAAACTTAACAAGCATTGTACATGAGCTCAGATTTTTAGCCATCAAAGCATACACATTTTTAGCTGCATTTCCTGTTCTCAGCACTTCGTTTTAGATCAGAAGCTTTTGGTACCCCTGTGGTAGGCACAAGAATCTGTCTAATAGGGGGTACAGTTTCTTGGTTTTAAAAAGGTTTGCCCTTTTAAAAAAAAATCAGACCAGATGATTCTTGCTTAAATTATTGTTGAACTGTTTTGTTATCTGTGGGCTGCTGTTTAAATTCTCTATAAAGATTGTCTTCTTTTTTCTTTGAGAGATGCAACATTTGGTGTTATGATTTATTTTTATTTTTCCTATAACTAAATTCTCTCCCGAGAAGTCTAATTTTTAAGGTTGCCTGCTTTTTTCCTATAACTTAATTCTCTCTAAGAAGCCTAATTTTTATTGGTACTTTCGAGTCCATTTTTGCTATGAACTGCCTAAGCTTATTAAAATGTGTACTGGCCATTTCCTCTCTTTGTTATACAGAAATACACATGAAATCCTCAAGGCCTTGGCAATGATGACATATTTTTTCCCCATCTTAACGATACATGGTGAAAACGTGCTGTATTCAAGCCATTGTTGGCTGAGCCAAGGTGACATGGAACATGTTACATATGGGTTTATCAATCTTTCAACATTATATTACCATCTAGACACATCTTACATCAACAGTTGCAAATCTTAAGGTTTCTAATAATGGTTTTGCATCTTTGCCACAGAAAATGCAGAAGTTTGAAATGTTGTTCACATCTAGTTTTAACCCAGTTTTTTAGCTGTCGAAGCTCCCGAGTTTTTTAGCTCTGCATTTCCAGTTATCAGCACTTGGTTTTAGATCGTAAGCTTTTTTTTTTTTTTTAACTAAATTCTCTCTAAGAAGCCTAATTTTTATTGGTACTTTCGAAGTCCCATTTTTGCTATGAAAAACTGCCTAAGCTTATTAAAATGTGTACTGGCCATTTCCTCTTTAGTTATACAGAAATACACATGAAAATCCTAAAGGCCTTGGCAATGATGACATATTTTTTCCCCATCTTAACGATACATGGTGAAAACTGCTGTATTCAAGCCATTGTTGGCTGAGCCAAGGTGACATGGAATGTTACTTATATAAGGGTTTATCAATCTTTCAACATTATATTACCATCTAGACACAATCTTACATCAACAGTTGCAAATCTTAAGGTTTCTAATAATGGTTTTGCATCTTTGCCACAGAAAATGCAGAAGTTTGAAATGTTGTTCACATCTAGTTTTAACCCAGTTTTTTAGCTGTCGAAGCTCCCGAGTTTTTTAGCTCTGCATTTCCAGTTATCAGCACTTGGTTTTAGATCGTAAGCTTTTTTTTTGGTACCCGTTGGTAGACACCTGAATCTGCCTAATAAGGGGAGAAGGGGTTCCTGGTTTTAAAACAGGATGCACTTTATTTTTTTTACCTATCAGACCAGATGAGATGATTCCTGCTTAAATTATTGTTGAACTGTTTTATCTGTGGGCTGCAGTTTAAATTTTCTGTAAAGGTTGCCTGCTTTTTCCTATAACTTAATTCTCTCTAAGAAGCCTAATTTTTATTGGTACTTTCGAGTCCCATTTTTGCTATTGTATTAACTGCCTAAGCTTATTAAAATGTGTACTGGCCATTTCCTCTCTTTGTTATACAGAAATACACATGAAATCCTCAAGGCCTTGGCAATGATGACATATTTTTTCCCCATCTTAACGATACATGGTGAAAACGTGCTGTATTCAAGCCATTGTTGGCTGAGCCAAGCCTTCTGTGCAGAATCATGAATGTAGCAAATTTTTAGCATACATGTACCTACTTAGTTGATTTTTTCCCCCAATGAATATTAACTCTATTCAACAATTGTATCCCTTTCTTTATTTCCAGTTATGCCTGCCGTAGTCATCCGTCAAAGAAAACCTTTCCGTAGAAAGGATGGCATGTTTCTCTACTTTGAAGACAATGCTGGTGTAATAGTAAACCCTAAAGGAGAAATGAAAGGTAAGAACATTACAAAAAATAAATGTTTCTCCTCATACTATTGGGGGTATGGCGCTTGTTATCTTATATTAAGTAATGTCAACAGGTCTTGGATAAACATAAATTATATTTTTTGGTCCTGCAGTTAGGACAGAGATGAGGGCAACTCTCTCCCCTTTATCAGAGGTGTCACTTTGAGTACAGTATATTGTCTTACTTGCAGTGCATGTATGGTTTTGCTAGTTCTATAGTGATATGTTTTCAAAAGTTTTCAACTTCAGCCCTCTTAAATCACTCCAGTTCAGAGGGATCTCTGGTCGTAGAAGAGAAACTTTATCAACAAATCAGATAAGAAATGTTTTAAATAAACTTAGTAAGAAGTTGTTAAAGAGAACGAGAAAATCCATAACTTGTTTTAGGCAAAGTTGATGAATAGTGTACAAACAGTGATGCTGCTTTTCAGTAAGGTCTAGTCAGAGTTCAATAGTGTTTGGTGGTTTTGAGGCTCAATATGCTATGCTGCCTTATGCAAAAAGTTTTTGTATAATAATTTTGATAAAGTTGGTCAAAGGCCGGTAAAATCACAACATGCACAACTGTTCTACGATCAACTAAATTTGTCAAAATGTATGTCCCGAGTCATAACTTTGTGAGAAATTGGTTAATTTCAGTCATAATCATAAATGTTTTTGTGTCACCCCTGACAAGGTTCAGGGGATTAAGCAGTTCTAGGCCTATTCACTGACAAACAGCCAGTGCCTAAATTTGTGTGTCCGTATTTGGGCTAACAACAGAAATGACACTTTTAATAAGAGATTTGAAACAATTTGAGAAGTGTTGAGCGATAAAAGAAAACACCTCAAAGTGAAAGTGATCTGGCCTTTTTGGTAAACAATACACTTACAGTGCTTGATACAAGTTTGGTTTGGCGTTATAGGTGGAATGAATCTTGTATAGTTTCTTCCTGACAAAGGGATGCCAGCAAAAATGTATGGTGGTCGGGAAAGTCATGTATTTAGTTTTCCTGAAACTTTGATCTTGATTTGAGGTCAGTGTGTTCTATAATAATAAAAACTTCATTGGTTGTGCCAAAGTAATTTCTTGTATGGAACATGTATTATCAATTGTTACCATTGAAGTGCATAGGGTAGATTTCGATCCCTGTTTTGGAGGAAATAATACATTTTATATTTCCAGTACGGTGAATGCTTTTCTTTCAGAACGCAATTCATTGGAGTTTAATAGAAAAATGTCATATATCTAGGCACTCATGTGGTTAAATAATTTGTCTAATGACTACGAGTCCAATGTTTGTTTTAGATGTGTTGGTAGAACACCTAAAGCAGACATTGTGCTCGAAGTAGACTAGAACTTCCTAAACTTATTCCAAGCGTCCTTTTGAGACTGGTGATCATCTAAAAAAAATTTAATCTCCTGATCTGTAAATCAATGCCCTATCTCGGGATGTCATTCATTTTTTTTTATATGAATGATACTTTTCGTTATACTCATTTACTATTGTTATGAGCAACAGCTTATTTGTTTCCTCTTTTTTCACACACAGGATCAGCCATCACTGGACCAGTTGCGAAAGAATGCGCAGACTTGTGGCCCCGTATTGCATCCAATGCAAGCTCTATTGCATAAATCTTGTTTATTATTAAAAGCATTGCTGTAAAAATATAAATATAATTTGTGTTCATTCTTGGTCATCTCATTTGTGGTCTAGTCAGGGGGCGGGGGATACATTTTGTGCCATATGTTTAGGAAGCATTGTCCAATAAGCATCAAAATGTTTTGCCTCTTGGCAAAAATAGAATTGCAATTGCAAAGAAATGACCTTTTTTTACCTAGACTAGAGTCAGCTGAGGATAAATTTGCTTTTTAAAAATTTCTGTCACCATTGAGGTCTTTTTTTTTTTTGAACTATACATTCAGTGATTAGGATCAAATAAACTTCCACTGTAATTGGATACATGGTGTGGAACTTCTTTTTTTTGGGTCCATTTGCACAAAAAAGTTCAGGGGAAAATCTAGTTTTCATCAGTCACACAAACTAATTTAACTTAAGTAACTAACAACTGGTAGTCGAGATGGAAATTTCATGTCTACATTTAGATCTTACCAATGCACCCTTCTACGATTCTACGCCATCAAGAAAATTATCATGTACATTTTGTCTAGTCAAGATGTTGAAATAATTTTAAGTGTTAAATTTTAGCGTGTAACGAGAGTTCGACTATTGTAACAATATACTTCTAAATTTTCGCAACCATAGATTAATTATTAATGACCATGATGCAGGCAAAAACTGCTAACTGAATTTAAAAAATAGCCTTCTTCTTTGACCTTAAGGCTTGAGAAAGCTTGGAAGTATGGCATACTGGTACTTTAACCCACAATTTACCAGACAGCTGACAATTTTACTGTGACAAATTACCGAGTTAAGGGGCATAACTTTTTTTTTTCTTACTTAGGTCTACAATTGTATCTGATGCTACACACGAGGCAGGGCGGGGATGCCATGACTCCCTGTCTCAGCCGCTTACATTATAGTTTATACTGACACCGACCCAACCAGTAGGGAGCGCAATCGCCAGGACTCGAACCCGGACCTTTTGCGTCGGAAGCCGGTGTTCTACCGCAGGACCATGACACTCCCAACGCGGAGCGAGCCTCCCGTGGAGTCATGCACCTGCTGAAAGTTGACCAGAAATGAAGTAGGCCCGTATTTTGAGCTGGACATAGATCAGTAACCAGTGATCGTAGCGAAAATCTGAAAACATTCGTAATCACTAAATCAGCGATCCAAATTTAACAAAGTCTTCGCGTAGAGATGCTGAAAAACTGCATTATTAATAAACAATTTCAATTAAAATTTTAATAAGAAATGGTTTTTGTGGGTTGTTTGTTTGAGCTACTACTACTACTAGTACTAATAAGGTGATCGACATCCATCTTTCTTGACTTGTGTAGTCAGTGGCGGCTCGTGCCTTAAAAAACAAGTCGGGCAAAGTGGCAGTTTCACGATAGTACATATATACATGTACATTGTATATATATATATAATTCCGTTACAGAACAAAGTAAGAATATGAGCTTGCGCTAAATGATTGTAATAACTTCCTGCAACAACACTGTAATAATAATAATAATAAATAAAAAAAAATAAGAAATAGAAGAAGAAGAAGAATAATAATAATAATAATAATAATAATAATAATAATAATAATAATAATAATAATAACAATAACAACAGTATTGATAATATTGTTCCTTACTTATTTGTGAGGGCGATGTTGATCTTTCTGTTATTTATATAGGAGCTCAGCTCGACGAGACTTCAACGTTGAGAACTTGTCAATCACTCTCTTGTTGAAATCCGGACACTCAGCGATAAATTCCTGCTGCGTTGTTAATACAGCCAGTGCATTAAGCCTGTCTTGGCCCATGGTGTTTCGCAAGAATGTTTTAATCCTTTTCAAAGTACTGAAACATCTCTCTGCCTCTGACGATGATACCGGTGTTGCAAGAACAATTTCAAGTAATTTACAAATGTCTGGAAATGTATCCACCAAATTTGACTGTTTCATAAATGTGAAAAAGGTGCTTACATCGTTCATGTCCGAAAATGTGTCATTTTCATAAACAATCCGTAGCTCACGCGTGAGGTCTTCTTTAGTGAGCCAAGGGTAATGTAAACAGAGTGTATTCACATGCTCATGTAGGAATGATTTTTTAAAGTATTCACATTTTTTGGGGTCAACCACAGAGAAAGCTACTAAAAAACTCGATCCAGCAAATCTGCTCGTTAGATGCGTAGAGATAACATCACAGATTTCTTTTCCTACGATGTGTACTTGTCTCTGTTGTTCTACTCGCCTCTTTTTGTGGACCGGCTCTGTGGCTGTGCGTCCCTCTCTCTCTCTCTCTCTCTCTCTCTCTCTCTCTCTCTCTCTCTCTCTCTGTATTGAGTATATCTTTTCCTGATGAAGTTAATTCAGCTTCAAGTGTTTCTGTATCTATTCGGAAATTACATGTATTGTGTCACTTTGGGTTAATTCATTGATGAGCATTTTGGAACTGTCTATCTCTTTTTATTGATATTTTGATACCATTGTTTAATAATAATATTCCATTATTCATTCTGTTACAATCAATATCGTTATCCATTTTGATACGTTCAATTTTGATTCACTTTTCCAAATGTCGCTATCTATTCATTTCGATGGAATACCTTTTCTATCGTATGGCGTATGTTAATGTTTTGTTTGTTCTTAACCTATCTTGAGTATCATCATTGAAAAATACAAATGGTTTTACTTTTGATGCGTTTTTGTAAATGATCTGGGGTAAAGGAGAGAGAGAGAGAGAGAGAGAGAGAGAGAGAGTGAGAGAGAGAGAGAGAGAGAGAGATTACAGGGCACTATTTAGGAAAATTTTAGAAACTATGGAAAAATGGTGGAATTTAAATGTAAATTGCAAGCTAGAAACAGAGAAAGTTATCTATGAGGAGGAGTGCCGCATCTGTCATTAACGCATGAGTCATACGTGCACTATAACAATTAAGTAAGCCTACTAAAAAGCAGTGCAACCCGTTGCCATGCGGTCAAGGGGATGCCACTCTAGTAACCCACAACTATCCAGATAGACATCACAAAGTTGAACCCCTTACATACACTATTTACAGAGCTTCTAAAAATCTCTCGGGAATAAATTTAATGAACACAATTAAGTACATGTACAGTGTATATGCAAAAAAATACATTATTCCTTCAGAAATACGGTACAATAAAGACACTACCTTCTTCGTTTTCTCCTCTTTATATTTTTTTGTATTTTAAGGGCCTGAGCTATGGGTAAACGAACATTACACTAAAGGAGGAAAAAAAACAAAAACAACGTTGATTTATGTACAGCAATTTAGATGTGGTTAGCCCATGTAAAAAAATATCTTTAATGTGTACGTGACATCATCCTCAATGTTCAAACGAGTAAACGTCAGTGAAACCACAAAAGAAAGAATACATCAGAAATAAATTTAAAATATATATCAATTACATCAAAGGATTTTAAAAACATGCTTACTAATCGTTCTAGTTACAAGTTTGCCGAAAACATGCTTATAATTATTATGTATCAATGAACCCTTTAAAATGTCGATGGGTCAAAGCCACGTGACAAAGAATGTAGTAAAAAGATATCAAGGATAATGGAACAAGTGTTGATAAATAAGTTCTCAGTCGTCTGTACCAAACCTAAAACACAAGTTCAGAAAAGATAACGGTACAGTTTAGCCTCTTAACAGCCCACGTTAGCGACAAGACTGTATCGCAGCGGGGTCCCAGAGGGGGGTGCCTGGCCCGTCATAATTAGACTGACATCGAATCACCAGCATGGAAAATATTCAGTATACAAGATTCAAAATTCCTCTATTGTCATTTAACAGATTCTTCTTTTTGGTCCACACAGCAGCATTTAAAGACGATGACAAATAAAGTTGTATAAGATAAGATCAAGGATACACAGGGAGAAAAACTTCAAAGCGTGGCCGCGCGAGTGAGGCTCGAGATTCTCGACCTCAGACCTGCTGTAGAGTGCGTCTGCCATGTGGCCAGCGTTTATTGTGACCGGCTGAGACAGAGTCATGGTATCCCCGCACACTTTCTCTGTATGGCAGCACGTAAACTTTTCAGACGTTAGTCTTGCGGCCTATTCACAATATAGTCTATATAGTGCTGTCGTTGGACGATAACCAACAACACTTTTTTTTAAATTTCAGCCTGTTTTCGATTTTCTTATTTTATATGACGTGTGAGTGTATAGGAATGATTCGATTTGCACTCACTTTTTCCGACAAGTGGCAGTTGATTTTCTTTAACGTTTTCTACAAATCTTTATTTCCAGAAACTAGTACAGTCATTTTCATTCTTAAATGAGTAGGGTCAATAATACTCTAGTTTCCTATGTTTATGGGGCTCTAACTTACAACTAATAATTATTGCTTTATACTAGTCTTCATTTCCAGAAACAGGGATTGCGCCTTTCATTAAAAATGAGAAAGGTCCATACGTTTAGAATAGTTTCCAACTGTAGAGGACTGTAGATTAAAATTTATATGAGCATCTTGTTCTTGCAAAGTCCAAATGCTATACGAATGTCGTTCACCTTGTAAAAAAGTTGTGCTTTATTCCACCCCCCCCAAAAAACAACAAACAAAACAAACAACAGCAAACAAAACAACAACAAAAAACAACAACAAAACAAAGTACTTTTTACGCTCTTGTTTGATGTAACCTAAACAAGTGTAATTAATTTTCCAATCAAGCTGGCGACAAAATGCAAGTTGCCCCTATTCTCAGGCGACAATACACACTTTTTTATAATTCAGTGCAAGAATTCTATAATTTTATTTGCTTTTCAAATATATTACATTTTAACGTGGATTTTCATCAAGAGACCCGCACGCGGAACACTGTGAATAAGTTGCGTCGTGTATACCGTGTTCAATTATTGCTGCCTTTTACTATGAGGGAAAGAGAGTAAGGAAGATAGTAAGTTTGAGTTTGTTACTTATCGTCCAACGTGAGCATCATATAGGCGATATTGTGGACAGATCCCAAGACCAACGTCCGGCAATTTTACATGCTGTCACACAGAGACAGTGTGCGAATACCATGACTCCTGTATCATGTGTATGAGCCGTTAATGTTATACTGACACCGACCTAACTAGTAGGGGTAAAATCGGATATTTTGACTGATGATGGATTTCGAACCAGGACTCTGGTGACCAAAGCTCTAGCACTTGCGTCACTTCGTCCCCAAGAGGGAGATGGAGCAGCGGTGGCTCATTTAATAGAGCTCCTAAGTCACGAGCAGGTGACGATAAGGTTTCACTCAAAAAGACAAAAAAGGAAAAAGCCGCTATTTCCGATTAGCATGTCTATCACTTTAATGTATTGATTGCCTAAAGCCGGCCATAGACGTTGCAATAATTGCTGTAAATTATGGCTTTGCGATCATTTTGGCAATATTTTGCTTGGTGTATGGTGATATTGCAGAAATTTATCGACATCGAAAGCTGATTGCTCATCGACTGGTACTACCTGAAAATAAATTGCCCGCGCCGCGCGACCTTGTCGATCTGCGGCAGGCCCTTTTTTTTTTTTTTAAGGCCAGACAAGCCCGACGCCGGGCGAGAGGGCCCTTTGTTTTTTTAAGGCCAGACAAGCCGACGCCGGTGCAGTAGGCTATTTTTGCTTGTCAAATATTCATTTATAAGCCATCGGATTTGGAATCTGACAACAGATTCGGTTTTCTCGACCCAAAATTAGCAAAGTCTACGCGTATAGATGCTTTTTAGAACGCGTTTTAGAGAATTAAATTTTAATTCGTTATTTGCCTCTATAAACTTAATATTCTTGTCTCCCCACTCCCGCCCATGTTTGTTTTTTGTTCGTTTTTGTCTCTCTATTAAATTATCTGTAAGTATAGTTATATGATATACAGTAGCTTTACACCACTTCACAAATCGCGTTACCTAGATCCATTAATTATTTAAAAAGCCAATTTTATTTTAACTGAATGAGAGACAATTAACAAAAGTGAACACTTTTACTCATTGATATAATTTAAAATCGTGTTTCTTCTGTCTCCTCCTGTTGATTTTTCGTGTGCAGCCCATCTTGAAATAAGCCGATGTAATAAGCCAAAAGTGCCTTGTACGACACCCACGCACGTATAAAAACATCAAAGGAGACAATTCTACTAGACTTTCTGGCGCCTACTAGCCTAGTGACCGTATTTGCCGTTCGCCGAATGTCTAGAGTTGCGTTTGTACTATGATATAACCAAGATCTAAACTGTAGCCCTTTCATTGTTAACTGATAATCCTGAGTTGTGAGGACATTACTTTTGTACACGTTGAAACGAAACAATTCTTTTTTTTTCATAATCGAAGACAACCATGGCATCTTGGAACGAAGAATTTCTCTTGGAGTTTATTAGAATATACAAGGAAGAGGAGTGTTTATGGAAAGTTAAATCAGATAGTTATCATGACAAACAAAAACGTGAAAAGTCTTATCAGAGGTTACTGTCAAAGGTTGGAGTTGGAGTTGGGTTGGTTTAACGTCCAACAGCAGCACTATATAGGCTATTTGTGGACGGGCCACAAGACGGACGTCTGACAATTTTTATGTGCTGCCACACACGAGACAGGGCGAGGATACCATGCTGCTTGATGCTCCATATTTTAACACTATGCACATGTTCAGCTTGTGGATCGAACGATTTTGTCGACGCGTGTGTGGGCAGATGGAAGGCAATTTTTGCTCTCTATTATCTTTCTGTCTTCCATGTCGCTCCCTCATTCACCCGCCTATCCTTATCTGCCTTATTTGGCCATCTCTCCCTCTCTCTCTCTCTCTCTCTCTCTCTCTCTCTCTCCCCTCTCTCTCTCTCTCTCTCTCTCTCTCTCTCTCTCTCTCTCTCTCTCTCTCTCTCTCTCTCAATCCCCAATGTAGTATTGAAACGAAGTAGGTCCTGGTTCATAGGCTTTGAGATTTATGTTCACTTGGGAGAATCGTTCACATTTAAACTGAAAAAAAAAACTCTCAGGAAGATACATTATTTAATGCTATATGGCCCACAGTTGACAAAATATACAAAGTGAAAAAATACAAGTTATAAGAACCAAAAAATTCTATTACCTTCACCGCAACCGTTAATCATCAAATATAAAGAAACCTTTCCACACGAAAAACAACAAAACATTTAGCTTACTTCCTAACGTGATACTCCTTTCAAATCTATCCAACCAACAGCATAAAAAACGCATAAAACTTAAATTAATGGGAAAACAAATTGCAACAGTATAAAACAAGTCTTTATAAGCCTAGCATTGAACAAACTTAGTTGCATGAATAGAGAGAAATGAATACTGAACACTAACAAGTGTAATATTAAAGTAGTTATAAACTGTTGGCATCAAAGCGACTTTTTTCCGATGTGATTCAAGTTTAAAGGTATCTTGCTCATGATCAGGATAAAAAGCTCTATGTCACGGACATTTACAAAGATTTTATAGTAAGTGTTTAGTAGAACTGCTTTGGCTCTTATGGACGTCTCTTCATTCAGGTCAAAATCTCTTGATTGGCACTGCTTTGAATTAGGTATTGCTACTGATGTGTTGTTGACAGTAATAACGTATGGAGTTCTTGCTAAACCATATATTTAAGTCTCTGAAGTTGCCGAGTCCTCACAGTTTTCACGATGTCTGACTCATGCAAAGACATCAGATCACAGTCCGACTTCGAGACGGAAAAATCCTCGGTCCAAACATTTTTCGGTAGTTTTAGAAATTCAGGTCCAGATATATCCGAACAAAATGTTCTGACACGTTTGAGAGCTTGTTTAAAAGCGTTTACCTCCTCGCTAAACATGTGTTCACTTTTAATTTTCCTTAGAAACACCGGAAAGAAGTGGTCGTAAAGCTCTATGTCAATGGCGTTCCACCGTAGAAAGGCTTGCTGGGCGGAGGAGTTTAGCACTGGACTCTTGGCCCACACTGAGTCTGGCGTGTGTTTCGCCACGTTCAGTTTGACGTAGATAATATCACGCCACGCCCAGCTGAGGTATCTACGTAACAATACCAACGATTCCTCGAAATAATCAGATATAAGCATCAGGTCGAAATCGCTCTCCAAGCTTTTGATAAATTTGCGAATTTTTGTTTTGTTTTGCTTGGAGGCCTGGAAGTTTGTGGTGTCAAAGCCCAGATCAATACTCATCCTGTTGTTGATGAAGCAATACGTGAGACTCCATCTCGTGTTCCAGGCGAAGAAGTGCTCCGGGTGTTGAAGGAAGCCGTTTATCGGGTCGTCCTTGTAACGATTGAAACCGTCTCGGACCCCAGCGTAAGGGTAGTACTTTGTGTAATACTCAAGGGCAGAGAGAGCCTGTTTCAGCGGCTGCCGTAGAATCGCCACACGCACAGCGCTGGCTGGGATGTACTTGGCGATCTGTTGTTTGTTGTAGATGACGTGGTTACACAGGATGTCGAATGAATGTCCCGGTGGGTGCGAGATAACGAGGCGACTGTCCAGTACCGGAGTGATTTCATTGATAGATGTTCTCTTAGGAGAACGCGGTAACAACACGCTAAGATTTCTAGCCATGGCAAAACGGAGGAGGATATTCTGCATGGTCGAGCTAGCGGCTTTATGTACCTTGATAAAAACCACTTGGCGAACCTCAGAGGTCTTGCTGGGGCCAAAAAGTCGAGGGGAAACAGTTACTGAAGAGGAGCTGCTTTTGACAACATGTCTGAGTGTGCTGATTTGGTTTTGCCTTTGTTTTTTATCATGATCAACACTCGATCTAGAAACAGTAGTATCTTCACGTTCTCTCTTGAACGAGCCACTCTGCTTAGCAATTGCTGCCGTGTCATCAATGTAAAGTTTTTGTCCAGATCCATTAGATGGCACTGGTATAGACTCCAGCTCTTGAGCATGGCCTGCACTATGAGATTTTTTATGTGTCCCGCTGTGGTAAGGCGCCGATTGATCGCGCTGAGCAACAATTTGCTTGACTTGCAAGCCTTGAATTGAGATCTTAGGGTATTCCCTGAGAACCATATATGGGACTAAGATGGCACAGGCGGTCAGAATGAAGGCAGCGAACTTCCTGCAAAGAGACATTATAAAATTGCATTAAGCAATGGGCATTTGTATTGATTATTCTATATAACCTATTCTTTATCAATGTTTTCGAAAATAATTATAATTTAATATTTTTAATTATGGAAAAGCATAATATAAAACAATACTTCTCTTTTTAGACATTGATATGGTTTTATATCGGTTCTTTGTAAAAAGATTAAAGATCTCTATTTCGAATGAAAAGCAATGATATTATTGCGTCTCTTAAAAGGCATTGACGCTGTTTTTATATATATATTTTTCAAAACTATACATTTTTAATGTGATGGAATATGATGTTTTAGAGATGCTATTTCAGTCTCTGTGGGCTAACAATGATTCTCTTTGTAGGAATTCGTGTTTTCCTTATATAATAAAACATGAAACCATGACGAAATTACCCGACAACAATATTTTTCTTAAGCTCTTTACACCTTAAAAACTCTTTCCCTTTTAGACCGATCACATAAGAGAAATTCTTTAAAAGAAAAGATTACACTCAAAAGAATTTTAATGGTTCATTTCCGTACTCAATTGATAAAAGTTAAACTGCGTCGAAAACCTCTCCTTCTCTTCGTTTTCTTGGCAAAGATGTGTATATGTCTTTAATATTTCCTCATTTCTGAAACACAATTAATAAAGACCACACATTCATTTATAAGGTAACACTCGAAAGAAAACATTTGTCATACTTATGTATTGGGACCCATTCGCAATATAGCATATATTATTCTAACGTTGGACGCTGAGCAAAACTAAACAGGATGCCATCAAACGCGACGTCGGTTTTTGTGTGGGTTTCTCAACACCCAATATAAGCAAGTAGGCTATTTTGTGGATATGTTCTAAGACTGAAGTCAGGTTTTGAATGTGCTTCCCCACACAGACAGAGTCGGGATACCGAAACATCTGTCCCAGCTGGTCACTATGTACTGACACCGGCCCAACCAGCAGATAAAATGGTTTACCGGATCGACTTTCGAACCGAGTGTTTTACCATTAGGAAGTCACAAGCTCTGGTGACTGAGCTACTATGACCAACACCTCTCTTATGTGCGTTGTATTTCGAAACATAGCGCCGTAAGTACGACGTTGCGGTAGAATACAACACGTCTTACGATTATACGAATAAGGAGGCTTACGACGAGTTCTTAACTGTTTAGGCGTAGCTTAAGATTGAAAGGTCTTGTTAACGGTAGCCCTGGGTTAGAAAATCGGCTTCCGACGCACGAGTTCCGTGGTTTGAGCCCTGGCGATTTCGTCCCATACTGGTTGGACCTCTGTCAGTTTAATGTGACCGGCTAAGACAGCAGGAGTCATGATATCCACGCCCTGACTCGTGTATGGTAGCACATAAAATTGTCAGACGTCAATCTTGGGGCCCGTCCACTATAGTGCCGAGGTTGGACTTTAAACCAACTCAAATACAACTGAGATATTCTATGTTATCAAAATGTAACTGAACAAGGTCTTCCCGTTACATTCTCACTCTATTGCTTGAACAAAACTGAGAAGATGTGAATCAGCCTAAGATAAAAACTGTTTTCGATAAACTATGGCTTTCAAAGGCACAAACTCCTTTTTTCCTTTTACTTTAAAGTTATTGCTTAGTATAAATATAAAACAAGCTTTTAGGCTTCTCCCTAGGAGTTTGCCTTAAGCCGATTCTAATGAAGATAAAATGATGGCTGTGCATTGATTTCTCCTCCAGCTGAACTGTAAACTCAAGCTATATTGCGTATAGCAGCCTCCCTAACCAATGGGCTTACATTAGGGTACTGGTATAGAAGTCGACAGTAATCTATTCAAAGACGTTTGCTGCTATGTAAACTGTTTCATCAGGATTTAGTGTCTCTACAAAAGACCACAAAACCTAACTCAAACAAGAATCAAATTACACTAGCCCTTGGGCCTATCTAAGCATTCTATGTTTATTGTACTGGTTTGGTCGGTGTCAGTATAATGTGGCCTCTTGAGACAGGCGCCCTGGTATCCCCGCACTGTGTTCGTTTGGTAGCATGTAAAATTGCCAGACATTAATTTTGGGACCCGCAGCCGTTTATGGTCCTAATGTTAACCTAGAAGACCATTTACTAGGAGTGGAGCTTTTCTCATACAAAGAATACCGATAGTTCCTCTAATTAATACTTTTCGTATTTCTAAACCTCTGACAATTTTTATACCGAAGACAAATACTCGTTTACACCAAAAGCTCTTCAGCTAAACATTAAGTGTGGGTGACTATATCGTACTTTAACCACTAAGCATGGGTGGATATTTGATACTTTAAACACTAAGTATGGTTAACTATTATTAAGCAATAAGGATCATAAGTACAAAGCTACGATAGCTTACGACTCGTCGTAAGCCTTTTTAGTTCTATATTTTACGACGAGTCGTTAGTCTTTTTATTTCTATATTTTACGACGAATCGTTAGCCTTGTTATTTCTATATTTTACGACGAATCGTCAGCTAACCACATCTTTTTACTTACGAACGATTTTGACCCGAAAAATTCGTGTGAAAAGAAATGTGAAATGTTGTACTTGTATAAACTAATTGAGAGGTGAAAAACGGATCATCCAAACAATGCTGCCACCTATTATCGTTTTTAATCTCCCTGCATGAATTACTTGTCTCCCGGTAATATTTTTTCTAAGGGCCTAACATTCCTTGAGAAGACAAACAATCTGACTGAAGCCCAAAGAACCCCCCCCCCCCCCCCCCCCCCCCCCCCCCCCACCCATCCACATGCCACA